>PVKA01001805.1:0-137283 GCA_004027165.1 Ctenomys sociabilis | reverse complement strand
CTCTCTCTCTCTCTCTCTCTCTCTCTCTCTCTCTCTCTCTCTCTCTCTGTCTCTGTTAAAATGTATATAGTACAGAGTCTACAGGGTCTCACTATGTAGATCAGACTCATAGTGATTCTCCCATTTTCAACTTCCCAAGCATTGGAATTACAGGCGGGCACCACCACACTCAGTTTCAATAACTGTCTCCCCCTGGGGACAGGGCCGGCACAGCATGTGGGGGATCAAACCTGGGCGGCTGTGTACTGCCTAAGCAGGAGTTTTAGTCTGCTGAGCTATCTGGCCAGTTCCTCCTGGATATTTCTGTGTCTGCCATGAACACAATGCTGCAGACTCAGAACACTAGAACTTCCTTCTCTGAAGTTTGGTGAACATCACCACTGCCCTCTACTGAGGCTGCTAGAAGATCTTATGTTATATTTTTAATGCCTGGACTTCTTAACACAACATTCTGCTCCTCCATCCTTGGTCTTTCTTGGGCCTTTGACAGCTCTGGTTATCCCTCCTCTGTCATGCTGCCCCCTCTCGATTGATCTTTCTTTGTTTCTTCCCAGATTCTCCTCTTACCTATTAACCTTCATCCTTATATTATTCATTGTTCTTTATAGTTTTTTTTTTAATATTCTCTAGTTTTATCCATTATTTTAAAATAAACTCAGTGTTCTCTTAATAAATATTTGTTCAGATATTATTATATGCCATAACTTTGACAAGCAATTGAAATGTAAATCTAGTATGGAAAACACACTAATCATTAATCACACTACAACAGGTACTATGAAAGTGCAGGCATAGAACATGATAGGACAATAAAAGCCTACAAAATTAGAAAACTACAAGAAAGGGAGAAGATCTTAAGAGAAAGATAAAGAACTTTTCAGCTGAATCTTAAAGAAAAAGTTGGTACCAGATAGATTGGGGCAAAGATGGAATGGTCTAAACAGAGGAAGCAAAACTTACAGTCTTAAAGCTGTATTACCAGCAGCAGATACTGGAAATAGTTCAGTAAATCAAGGAAAGAGAAATGAGGAATGAAATGAGGCTATCCACAGACCACAAATGAAAAACATTTATAGGGGCTATGCAGATTAGGCCAGTGAGTGAAGCAGTCTAAGTAAATTACAACATGGAGAGTATAGACTGTGACAAGCCAGAGGACGTGTATACTATCCAAATGGGCAACTGTCCCTTAGCCAGTATGATGTTGCCGCAGGGAATGCAAGCCCAGATACTATGAGATTTTTATTGTTGTTGTTATTTTTTAAGAGAAACCTAAAATCCAAGTTTTTATGTAAATTTTCCCAATGATTAAAGTATATGACCAGACAAAATGATACATCAGTGTCTGCAACATCTGGGCCAAATTAGGATAATTCTTGTATGCTGAAGTAAAGAGATTGAACCATCTCCTGAACACATTCAGCAGAACATCACTGAGTATTTAGAGTAGGGAGTGATGCGAGTGGGCTTACATCAACAAAGATTACAGTGCATTGACAGAAAAATGCAAGGTGATTTGAGGTGAATTGTGTGATCTGCTGAGCATTTACGAGAGGGACCCAAATGTAGTCATGAAAGAAGAGGAAGAGCCAGGGGCTGTGGAAAGAGGGGAGATACAGGCTACAAGGTTAGTTTAGGTTCTGTAGGGCTTGATGACTAAATAAATTGGAGAAGTAAGAAGAGGCAAGAGCCAGGATAATTTCCCTTAAATTGTCCTTAATCTGTTTCCTCTTTCCAACTACATCAAGATCCTCCAGCTGACTTTGGTGGTGCATAAATGTAATCCCAGAACTCTGGCAGGCTGTGGCTGAACAATCCCAAATTGGAGCCCAGCCAGGGTAATTTAGCAACTTAGTGACACCTTGTTTCAAAACAAATAATAAAAAAGAGCTAGAGATGAAGCAAAGTGCAAAAGCCCTGGGTTCAGTCATTCAATCCCCAGTAACACACACACACACACACACACACACACACACACACACACCCCCTAGCTTTTAAGGCCTTCCAAAATCTACAACCAACTCCTCTTTTGAACCACAGTATTTTCTTAGCTATGGCAACCTGTGCTCTCTGTAGGCTGATCTCTTCAGAGCTTGTTTTTGCCTCTTTGGCCTGTCTTATTCTCTCCTTCAACTCAGAAAATGCTCCTTCTTTCTTGAAATGTCTATTTGGTTTGGTTTCTTTGTTCCTATAGGTTCCTAAAGTGATTTGTGGCCTCTGTTGGATGAGCCACAAAAAAGAGTCTTTGAAGTCTTCAGACGTCAGCTGCATATGAGAAGTGGCCAGCTCCTTCCTCCGCGTGTAGCATGGACTCTACCAGGATGCTTTCAGGGAGCCTAACTCAGTGTTGTGGCTATCGCGGTCTGAACTGGACAGGCATTGTACATACCAAAGACAACTGCAGTGTACTCACGACTGGTTAAAAAACTGACCCATTTCATATCGGGCTAGTCCTTTTTTGGGGAAGAATAAAACATTAAATGAACAGCCATTTGTATTCAAGTTGTTATCATGAGAAATAGCACATTCTTGGTTCTCTGTGTAGTCACTACATCTATCAGTGCAGGAGGAATACTACATCTACTAGGTGCTTGGAATGGTTGTCGAAGCAACTTCTTGTTACCCCAGAGTCCAGCATATTTTTGCTAATAATCCCCATCACTGCAGGAAGTCCACGCATGACTTACATTAACTTAAGCAGTAAAAAGACAAACTATCATTTCATGGGCCTTAGGCATCTTCTCAACATGCCCTTAGAGATACTTCAAAAGGAAAGCATATGGGTAACTCTAGGCAAGATCACTTGACTATAAAGGGGCTCCACAAGATGGATCACCTTGGTGAATTTACTATAGACCACGCTTTGGCTTTCAGCCCATAGATTTAGAAGCTGGATTTTATCAACACATCCCAAAACTATTTGTCATTAGTGGTTCACACTAATCATCCCACAAAAACTTTTGGAGAAAGCTGAAACACATATGTATTAGTTGACTCTCAAGGATCAGAACTTCTAGAAACATGAAATCATAGTAAGAAGAGTTCTGTGTGTTGTAACATCTGTGATAGGGAAATGGATAGAGTTAGTGTCAGTGCCAGGCCTACATATATCCCAAAGTGATATCATTGCTGAACAAACTAAAAGCAAAGTATCATCACCAGTGAATGTTTGTTCCAGATGTGATGGTCTTTCTTCAGTTCAGTGTTTGACAATGACTCATCTGTAACAGAGATACTTCTATCCCTGGGGCCATATGCTAACATCTGTGACCAAGAACCTTATTTCCACTGGCTGATGACAATGATAAATCATATTTAAAAACGTTAGCTGACTGATTGGATCTAGGGGATATGGTAGGAGTAGGACTGGAAAATGATCCCACCTCCTGCAGTTATTTATGACTTGAATAACGATGTATACTAAAGCCAATATTAGTATCTAGAGATAAGCAATATTAGGTCATAAGTTCAGCACTGGACATGCTCCATGATTTAGGGATATCTTTGAGATATTCAAATTGAAATGTCTATAGAAATGTTATGGTTCATATCTAGATGTCTCCCAAAACCTCATGCAGTCACAGCTGGGGCTTTTTTAGATACCTGGATATATAGTGTGTGAAGCTGGGATTAAGAGTATGTAATTATTAAATCAGCCCATTAATTGGTTTGGTGCCCAGTAGCCTAGATAAAGAATAAAAAGGGTAGAAAAAAGTCTCTAAGGTCTCTTGCTTGCTTTATACCTTCTGACCGCCATGAACTGTTCCTCTTCTGTGATGCCCCTATGCCACGCCACCATGCATTGGCGCCAGCTGATTACAGACTGAAACCTCTACCCATTGTGAGCTAAACCAACCTTTCCTCCTTTAACTTTAGGTGCTGGGTATTTTGTCTCAGCAATGAGAAAAGTAATTAAGACACAGAAGTTTCCTATTTATATCTGTCACTCAGAAATATGATCTGTACCTGAGATATCAATTTGGTATATAGAGAGCTACATGGGAGGTGATAGTCTCCTTGGGAGAGAGCATAGAAAACAAAATGGAGAGGGTCTGTGACAGAGTTTGAAGTACATCAACATTTAATGAGAAGCTGAGACAAGAGACTAAGAATAGCCAAACAAATAAACAGGAGAGTGACAACATGGAAACACAGACCAGAGACTTGTTTAAAGAAAAGTGTGTAGGTGCCTCATGGATGGTGAGGTAAAGTATACAGTGGTTGAGGCACTACAGAAAAACGAGTGTCTCAGGTTTAGCAAGATTCCCCATGAATTAGACATTGCTCCAGGTCACTAACAGCAGTGTGTCTGATTAGTGACTTCAAAGAGACTTGGAAAAGTCTTCTATATCATGTTGAAAATACCATGCTTGGTGGGTCTATTGCATTTGAGCTGAATGTATGTGTTATTTGCTAGAAATATATGAAAGGATAAAAATTTAATAAGATTAAGGGTAAGAGAACAATAACAACAAAAAATCTTGATATTTGGCAATTTAAAGAAATTTGGTAACCTTACAACAGAAGTGTTGATATGGTATTGAGGGTAGAATCATGGACTGAGGAACAAAATTCTTTCTCCTAACTGAAGTTTCTGTGTGTATAAATGAAGATACCTTTCTAAACATCATGGAAACAGTTGGATCAGATTACTGCAAAATAACTTTTCAAAAGTCAGTTTATTGGGCCGGGGAGATGGCTCAGTGGAATAAGTGCTTCCCTGGCAAGCACAATGGCCTGAGTTCAATCCCCGGTTCCACCAAAAAAAAAAAAAAAAAAAAGTCAGTTTATAGAACTGGGGATGTAGCTCAGTGGCATAAGCATTTGCCCAGCAAGTACAAGGTACTGAGTTCAATCCCCAGTACTGCACATCATGCCAGTCCTGGAACTGGGCTCAGTGGCACATACCTATAATCCAGCACTAGGGAGGCTGAAACAGGAGGATCACTATGAGTCTGAACTGCATAGTGAGACTCTGTATTATAACTTAAAAGAGAGAAAAAGAGAGGGAAGGGGAAGAAAAAGAGAGAGAGAGAGACACAGAGAGAGAGAGACCATTTGCAATACTAAAACACACACTCAACTCTCACCTATACTTAGAAGCATAATTCTTGGCTTAAATCAAGAAGCAAGGAAACAATACATGGCTCTCTTTCATATTCTCTTGGAACAAATTAGTTTTGAAGAAAATCCCAGAAATTTCTGATTCATGAAGGACCAAGTAAAGAGGAAAGTCCAGATGTTTCCATGAGCTACAGTAAGTAGCTATATTTTTTCTTCTTGGGGTGGGGGAAGTTGAAGAGAACAGGGATTCATGCCCACATGCACACACTCCACAATTTAAAATAATCTTCAACTTTCACATTCACTTTTAGCTAAACCTCATAACCAAGCACAGCTGTTTTAAATATACCTTCCAAAGGAACAAGTTTTGGGATACCAGGATGTAGTAGCAACTGCAGTCCAATAATCCTGGAATTGCAGTAGCCACTAGCTTGTTTTCTTGTTCTGCAACTTTAATTTGTCTCTGGCAAGCAGGCAAACAGTAATCTCTACTGAAGACCTGGAAGGTACACCAAATGAGTTAAAATGCTTCGGTGCTTCCTTTCTGAAAAGCCCTCATGGGGACCTGTGTTACTAGACGATATCACCCTAATTCAGCAAACTGGAAGGCCAGAGGGTCTTATATTAGACAGATCTGGTTTAAAATCCGGACTCTTCTACTTGTCAGCTAAACTATGTGAGTGCTTTGCCTTGTTTTCTATTTTATCACCTGTGTAAAGGGCACAAATAGGATTACTGTGAGAGTTAGATGAAACCATGCAAAAGCCTCAACACAATATTTGAAGCAGCAGGTTTTCTTTTTCTTTTTTTTTTTCTTTTTTTAATTTTTTTTAGCGGCTCCAGGGATTGAACTCATGTCCTTGCACTTGCCAGGGAAGCGCTTATTCCACTGAGCTATCTCCCCAGCCCTCATCACAATATTTGACATAAAGGACTTCTGTTAACTGTTAGATATACTAAAAGAGTTTTAAAATATTGGGGCTGGAGAGATGGCTCAGTAAAATAAGTGCTTGCCTGGCAAGCACAAGGGCATGAGTTCAATCCCTAGTTCTGCCAAAAAGTAAAAAAATATCATAAGTTTAACATAATTTACAATAGTATTTTAAGTGAAAAGATTGTAATCATCCATGAGCTTCGTACATAATAGCATTTGTCTAAAATTTAAAGGATATTTAAAGAGAATTTGTGAGTTTTGAAGAAGTCAAAGATGAAGATTTTTATTTGTTTCAGTAGTGGGAGCTGAACTCAGGGCTTTAAGATGAACTATCACCCCACCTCTTTTTAATTTTTTTCAGTAGGGTCTCACTAAATCACTAAATTGCTCATGCTGTGCTTAAATTTGTGACCTTCCTGCGTCAGCCTCCCAGAATGCTGGAATTACAGGATGTAGGCACTGTTTCCTGCTTTGTTTTGACTTTTGTTTATTTGTGAGGTTATTTAGTCCACACTGACCTTGAACTCAGGATTCTTCTGTCTCAGTCTCCCAAGTGTGAAGATTACAGACATGTACCACCAAGCCCAGAAGAGTCTCTTTGATAAGATAGTTCTTTATCACTCTACGAACAGTCTTGGATAGCTTCATCCACAAGTTGTCAGAGTATCGATTTTAATTCTTTTTTTTTTGTCTTTTTGAGACAGCGTCTCACTATGCAGTTCAGGCTGGCCTTAAGCTCACTTTGTAGCTCAGGCTGGTCTTGAACTCACAACAATCCTCCTGCCTCAGCTTCCCTAGTGCTGGGATTACAGGCCTGCTCCACCATGCCCGGCTCAGAGTATCGATTTTAGAAACATTCCCTCCTGCTGAGCCTCATGCTCCAACCTAATTTTGGATTTATGATGATAAGTTTGAATACAACAATTTAAATATCAATTTGCTATGATATAAAACATTTTAAACCTAGCCTAAAAGTAAATAAGCTGAAACATTTCTATGGTGATGTAAATGCTGAAACTTCTTAGAATTTCTAAAATATGTTTTAGAGAGTAAGGAAGGGAAACAATCATGAAAGGAATAAAATAAGACAAATTTAGTTAATGCTATCATATATTTTCATTAATTACTTATAAAATTAATTGTGCTACCACTAATTTAGGCATCAGTAACTAGAAATACATAATCCCTTATTTTCTAATTACATTCATTCATTAGGCAAATAGTCATTAATATTATTCTAAACCAGATTTGGTGGTAAGCTAAAAATCTGTAATAATAAAACATTTCTTTGACAATACAATATCTCTATATACTAACAAAAAGTATATTTAGGCGCTTTTTTGTATTTGTAATTTATTATGAACTTTAGGGGTAGAGAATGAAGGTGGAATTATTTGTGGCACAAAATGATATGAGACCAGATTCTAAAGAATTTAATTGAAACGAACTCTTATACATATCATCTTGTTTTATTTGGCTAATGGTGATAAAGAGAAAAAGCAACAGTATTGTCCAAAGAACAAGACCCTAGAGGCAAAAAAAAATTACAGGTGGCCTTGCAACATAGCCCAGGTTACTGGCATTTAGTAAAGGATAGATTTAGAAATACGGGAACATTTGTTTTTCTTGGAATTCAAATCAACATATGAAAATGAAAAGAATGTTTTTCCTTCTTATTTAACGCTCTAGTTTTAGAAGTGCAGACAAACAGGAAACATACTGTTTCTATAATTTTGGCTCAAAAATCAAAACCAAGGAGGCTGAAACAGGAGGGATTGCTATGAGTTCGAGGTCAGCCTGAGCTACAAAATGAGATGAAGGCCTGCCTGAACTGCAGAGTAAGCTGCATTGCCTTTTTAATCTCAAAAAGGCAAAAGAGAGAGAGAGATCAAAACCTGTGTTTATATAACATCTCATCTTCATTTAGTTACATAACAAAAGCTGCTTGAGACATAAATTAAGCCAGCTATGCATTCTAGCCAGCTCACCATTTACTGTGCATTTATGTATGCTAAGCTACCATTGATAGATGTTACAACAGGCCCACAATACAATGCTGTGTGAAGCACTGCTTTAACTACTCTTCTTCTTGCTGGGACAAAATACCTGAGACTCACAACTCCAAGATGGAGAGATTTATTTTGGCTCAAAGTTTGTAGAGGACTTGGTTCACAGTCTTGTCTGGTTCTAAGGAAGGACAGCTTGGCAGGAGAGCACAGCCAAGGGCCATGGCAGAGGAGGAACAGCTCCTGGCATGACGTACAGGAAGCAGAGGGAGATCAGGGTCAGTGAGACTTGATGGTCCAAAGGATGATAAGGAGCGTTCAAAACTGGAAATGGTTTCTGATTGGACATGGGGGCAGACTGAATCACAGACCATAGAGAAGACCTAAAATCCAATGTGTCGACTGAGAGGTCAAATCAGGAAAAGCTGGGATGTGAACTAGAACTTAAAACCCAGTACATGAAAAGTGTAGAAAAGAAGACAGAAGCCGAAGATAAAGGAGGAGGGACTGGAATAAGTGAAAGGTCAGGTAGGCTTGGCTTAAAAAGCCAGCAATAGGCAGCAATGCTAAGGAAATGAAGGGAAGAATGAAGGCGATACCGTGCAGATGACACCATTTGGTGAATGACGATATTACTTCTTGTTTTGAGACTTTAAAAGTGGGCCCTGGGTTGCCATATTTGTATTACCTAAGTCTGTTTCCTGCTCATAGCTAACTGGGTGAGGATGGACTAACTGGAGTCACTCACATCCTCTCCTGAGACTCTAGAATTTGAATTAGTAATGTGTGAACACATTCCATGAGTGAAGATGGTGCTGTTTTGGAAAGCTATGCTGTTGTTATGGTTTGTGCATATTTGTCCCCCTAAAAGCCTTATGCAGTCACTGAGGTGCAGTTCTACAGGTTGTGATTAATTCATAATCCAAGGCTGGGATTATGGGTCTGAGTACTGATGGGATTGTGGATCTGAGTACTTCTGGGATTCTGGGTGTGAGTACTACACCCAGCCTGGAGCAGATAGCCTGAATGTAAGCTGAGAAACACAGATGTGCTCTCTGCTGCCATTGCTCCCACTACTCCATTTTGCTCTCTGCTCTTTGCTGCCTAAATGAAAGGTTGCAATCTGCCACGTGTCATTCTGCCTTGGAGCCAGCTGAGTGCAGACTGAAACCTCCAGTAACGGTGAGCTGCATAGACCTTTCTTTCCTTCAGTTTGAGCATTGGGTATTTGTCCCAGAAATGAAAGAAGAGGAACTGAGACAGTTGTCTATGTAGGAAAAATGAAGGCAGTTTTAAAATAGAGAAAGATGGGTAGGCGATACCCTCATTTCTTGATGCTTTCTGGTCACTGATTCATATTCTTCACTGTCAAAGTATGTAAACTATCACAATTCCAAAAAAAGCCCTCCTTTCTCTGAAGCTCATTTGGAATGTGTGTATGATTTGCATCTGAAGCAGGAGAGTCTGTCTGCTCAAACTTCCTTTGCCATCAGACAAGGTTCAGGCAAGGGTGTAGGTGACAGTTTGGGTTATCCTTACTGACAGTTTAGAAATGATGGTCAAAATTGGGGAAATTGACCAAAATTAGGTAATCCATAGGTTAAGAGGAAGGTGTAGAATGAAGATCTGGAAGAAAAATTAAAATATATGGAAGGCAGAAATTGGGCAGATTAAATCTGATGAAAATTTTAAAGGCACTTATTTGTGCTATCTCATTTAGGATGATTAGGACCACTGAGAACTGGATAATGGTTTCCAATTGGACATGGGGGCAAAGACCCTTCAGTAATGCCAGGTTTGGGGTATCTGAATTATTATATATACATTTGTTAGTGTTGTTGTTAGGTCTGAGAAGCCCACAGCGTGAAGAAAGACTCCAAGAGACGTCCTCTCATGTAAAAGCAAGGGGATTTTATTTTCCATGCATGCATGGGGCTCACTGAACACGCAGGGACCGAGAGCCCCGAGCTGACTCTGGGCTGGGTTTTAAGCCAGAAGACAAAGGGAGGAGGGGTCTTGTAAGCGCAGTTACAGAAGCGAATGGCATTGGTTAGTTTAGGTTGACCTTTAAAATAATTGGTGGGTTTGAGAATATATGGCTTTTTAGTGAAACTAAGAGGGGCAGGCAAAAGGACAACTATGAGTTAACTCTGGTTTTGACTGTTTTTAAGACTGGTTGGGTCACAATGGCCTGTCTTAGGAGAGTGTTCCCAGGCTAGAGATTAAATGTTTTTCTAAGCTAGGCCCCAGCTGAGGTTTGTGTGTCCTCTTTGTTTTGGGAATATAGGTGATTTAAGCTCTATGGCCATAAGCAGATATAACATTAGGCAGTATCTGTACAAGCTGACATGGTTTGTTGATGTACTAAGGCGGCGCATACAGAACAGGATGGTGGCGCAACCTCATGTATGTTTTTAGAAATTATTTGGGCTTTACATTGTAAACAATTAAATAATTAAGACTATTATATTTAATAACTTGGGAAAGCAATTGTTATTATATCCACATTACATATTTATGATTGATAGATTAGTTGGAAGTATTTCAGTGACTATAACTTTATTTCGTGAATGTAACTAGGTAGCCTTAATTTCCTAACTTCTTATGATGCAATGTAAGCACAAAAAATATATAATAAAATGGAGATTTAAAAAAAAATGTATACGTTGTATACACTTGGTGCCAGCTTTCTGAGTTCACTAAGAGGAATAATCATGGACAACACCAAAGGTCAGACAATTCTAAACATGCTCGCAGATAGGAATGAAGCCTCAAGAACCTGCACAAGAGATCTTAAACATATCCTTTCTAAAAGCAGAAAGGATGTCTCAGCTCTGCTATGCCTATGCCGGTGAGACTTGGTGCAGAAAACTGTGTCCCTCATATCTCTTCTTTAATTCTTTCTACTTCCTCTTTAAATAAAACACGTGAGTCGCTGTAGCACCAGGCATTTAAATTCCAGGAGTACTTAAAAAAGAACAGAAGTAGTATGTTTCTTGTCCATCCCAAGAAAGAGGCACTAATGAACGCAGAAATAACCTAAAGGCAAGTAGCACTTCAGAGCCGAGTAGGGAGTTGAGATCTCAGAATCAGCCATAGAACTGGTGGTGCTCAGACCAGCAAGTTCTGTGAGTGGAAATGGAAAGAAAAGCATATCGAAAGTATTTATTAAAGAATTTTAATATTTTATGAACTCCAAAGGATTTTCATGGAAATTTTTAAACCATGAAACCTCCTCATCTTTTTCCCTAATGAAATTTGAAAGACAATGAGCATCTTTCTTACAATGAAACTGCACACTTTGGCAAGATATATGATAATGGGAAGTACAGTAGCAAGACAGTCTAAAAATTTTAAGGTAATAGTAATGTATAGTATACATTATAAGGGAAAAACATAAAATGGAGAGCTATTAATTACATAGATTGGTAGAAAAATATCAAGAAAAATAAATTGAAGTTTATTTGTTACAATAAAAATATTTTGGTTCTATACACTACTGCAACTAGAATTTAAGACAACTAATGCTACTAATGCCAGAATCACTAATATTAAATATCTTTCACTCATTTTTTATTGCATCAGGCCATCTAGTGGTAAAGAGACCTATTTATCACATTGGGCAGTATAAATTTCCTGTGGATTACACATGATACTAATGAAGATGGGGATATTTTGAGTGGCTCATTTATCTTCTTAAGACAAACCACTATCACATAGAGATATTACCTTAGCCCTGTACAATATTTTGTAAAAAAGTTTACTTTTCTTAATGCAGAAGGGAGAACTTCAACACAGATACTCAAACAAAACAAGCAACACCCCAAAACAAAAACACACGCATAGGAAATGACTGAGTTGAGAGAACAAATTAAATATTTATATTCAAAATTCTACTTCATATGGTTGAGTTTCTTTGATCAAACTAAATGTTGGAGCTTCTAGTTTGTTTTAGTCCCAGCATATTTTTTATTTGTGCTATTTACTCATATAAATGGAAAATTATATTTTCAAAGAATCATAATTTATTTAATGGCTCAATAAGCAACTAGATATTGTATACTGAGTGCTCAGTGCTGGGGACAGAAATGTAACTCATTTGCCAAAGAGTCTGAGCTTATTGTGGAATAAACAAGAAATGGTTCTATGTTCCTTCAGTCATTGCTCTCTGGAAACTCTCAGGCAGATATGCAACTTTTAAGTCGCTATTGGTCATAAAACTTAGTCATTTTAAAACTAATCTCATTTTATGTCCTGCCCCAGCCCTACCTTAATTGTAGTTCAAGACAAGGAGAGAAAAATAAGAGCTGCCTTTTGCCTTGAACTCACAGAAGTTCGCCTGCTTCAGCCTCCCATAGGCCACTGTACTGGCTTCTATACATGATTTTGGTGCTCCATTGTGGCTGGGGAGTAGGGTATCCCTATGAGAGTTTCCAAGCCACAGAACAGGAAGGGAGAAACCAGATGGAACCCGGAAGAATTCAGGAGTTGGAAGCTGGGTCAAAGGACATCAAGGCAGGTAAAAAGGGGAGGGGGAAAGAGGAAGAAGAGAGTGAAGTGGGAGGAGGAGAAGGGCAGGAGAGAGGTTGGGAGAAGGAGAAGACTGCAGAAAGAAACAGAGAGACAGATAGATAGAAAGATAGACAGACAGATGGAAGTCTCCAAACATCTGCAGAAGGTCCTCCCAAGAATTTATTTGCATACTGAAGCACAATCATGTAGTAAAGAATTCTTACCCTTATCCAAGAAATATGTATATTTTGGGCCAGGAAGATAGCTCAGCGGCATGAGCCAGGTCCCGAGTTTAATTTCCAGTACTACAAAAAAAAAAAAAAAAAAAATAATAATAATAAATTAATTTTAAAAAAGAAAAAGAAAAGAAATATGTCTATTTTCCTTGGAAAAAGTACCTAAATGAATCAGAAACAGCAAGGCCAGAAATACTTGTTCTCCATGGGCCAGAGTAGAAACCCTAAAGGTTTCTGAAACACTGAGTACAGCATACAGATGCCTCTTGCCTCAGTAGTGGGGAATAATGGGTCTGAGCACTGCTCCACTTCTGCATAAAAATCATATAAGCAAGACATGAAAGAATCAAACTGTACCAGGCATGGCAGAACACACCTGGTACCCCAGCATGCAGAGAGGGAGAAAAACACAATCTTAATGGCAAGAAAAGTATTCAATTGGCAAGCCCTGAACTGACGTAGGGGTAGAATTAGCAAACAAGGACAGTAAAACAATTGTTATAAGTTTATTTTATGTTGTCAAAAACTGAAGCAGAGACATTGACGATACAGAAACAACCCACATCTAGGCTGGGGAGGTAGCTCAGTGGTCCAAGTGTCTGCCTTGCAAGAGCAAGGGTCTGGCTTCGATCCACAGCACGGAGTGCCATGCTGGCCCCAGAATTGGACACACTGTACCAGGCCCCAAACCAGGCTTGCTGTGGCACACAGATCATGTGCACTCTTCCCCTTTTGATTTTTTTGGTAAATATTACTATTATTATTATTTTGTATTTTAGGGAAGGGTCTATATGGTATTCAGGGTCTCACTACTAGATGGATGTACAGTGATTCTCCTGTTTACGGACTCCCAAGAGCTGAGATTACAGGCATGTGCCACCACACCCAGTCTCAACTGTCATCTTAGCATGCCCCAGAGGTGGCAGGCCTGGGGACTGAACCCCTGGCCCCTGCGCCTGCTTGCAGGCACTTTAATCTGCTGAGCTATTTGGTTGGCCCTGGGTAAATATTATAAAATAATCTTATAAATTATGTGTCCTGTGTTAATCTGTTTACCCTTTAATCGCTCACTACACCAGTTAGTTCTAAAACTAAGTATAAAAGTAAAACTGAAAATTTAAAAGTATGGGTGTAGAGCAGAGGAGCTACAAGTAATTTGGAACTGCTCACTCATTAGGAACAAACTGGGTGTTCACACGTTCTCTCAATGTTTGATCATTGCCTAAAAGTAGCCAAAGGCTCAAGAGCTGTTCCCTTTATGGAAATACTTCAAATTAAATTCTGGAAATTAACTGAGAAATTTCAAAATACAAACATATTTTATTATTTAAATGTATAATATTGGAGAAGAAATTCAATAGAAAGTGAGAAGACTAGAGTCAGAAAAGTTGGTCACATTAGGCATAAAGTTTAGAAGCTCTGGCAGCCCCCAAAGCTGGTGTGGTGTGTGGTGGTGCATGCCTATAATCTCAGCACTGGGAGGCCGAGACAGGAGGATCACTAGGAGTCTGAGTTTCATAGCGAAAGCCTGTAGCAAATAAATAAATAAAAGTTTTTTTTAAAAAAATCTAAATCTAATTTTTAGAAATAAAACAATAGTTGAGATAAGATATTCTGGATTGAATTAATAGAACATTAGATGCTGAAGAAGAAAAAGTGAACTTGAGGATAGGAGGAGACATCTAAAATAAGGTAATGAGAGAATTAAAAAATAAAATAGAAAGAAGTCTGATGTACACAAAAGTCTCTGAAGAAGAAAAGAGAGGAAGAAGAAAAATATTTGAAGAAATAATACCCAAGAAGACTTCAAATGCAATGAATAACATAAACTTACAGACCCAAGAAGCTCAAAGCACATGAAGAATTACATAAATTATCACCAAACTCAAACGTCTTAACTTGTGATTAAGAGAAGAATCATAAAAATAGAAGAAAAAGTTCCTTTATATACAGAGGAAGAAAGCTTAGGTTGAAAGCAGATTTCTCATTGGCAAAATACAAGTGAGATGGTAGATCACCACACTTAGAGTACTGAAAGGCATCACAGGCAGAAGTGGCCTGAACTTTATGTACCATGAAAACGTCTTTCAAAAATGAAGAAAAATGCTTATCAGGTATACAAGAGCTGAGAGAAGTCATCCACAGTATATCTCCACTGCAAGAAATGGCAAAGAGGTCTCTCGGGCACAAGGAGCATGGAACAGATCGGACACAGGAATCTATGTAAAGTAATGATGAATGGCAGACATGGCATATGCAGAGATAAGCATATGTTTTCCTAATTATTTACAGCTTTTTAAAAAAATATTGGACCTGTTTACATAGAAATAATGTATTATGGAGATTATAAAATATGTAGAAGTTAAATGACAAAAAGAGCACTATGAGAGTAACTGCTTTGGAGACAGTGAAGTGCAATGCAACAACCACTGTCAAATTCCTATCATCTTGCTTTTTGAAATTCTGTATCATTTTTTTTTTCTCATTAGGGAAGGATCTACAGGGTGTTCAGGGTCTCACTGCTAGATTGGATTTACAGTGATTCTCCTGTTTACAGCCTCCCAAAAGCTGGGATTACAGGCACACGACACCATGCCCAATCTCAAATGCAGTCTCAGAGCACCCCAGGAGTGGGGCCAGCATGGCAGGCCTGGAGATTAAACCCTCAGCCTCTGCGCCTGCTTTCAGGTGCTTTAATCTAATAATCTGGCTGGTCTTATCATTTCTATTTTTAAAATTATTTTTATTCTCTTAAAAATAAAAAAATAAATAATAGGACCAACCAGATAGCTCAGCAGATTGAAGTGCCTACTTAGGCAGACTCAGGGGCCTGTCATGCCGGCCCCACCCTGGGGACACGCTGAGATGCTAAATGGGACTGGGCATGGTGGTGCATGCCTGTAATCCCATTACTTGGGAGGCTGAAAAACAGGAAGGATCACTATGAGTTCAATCTGTGTAGTGAGACCCTGTAGACCCTGTACTAAATACCTAAAGAAAATGAATAAATAAAACAAAAAAATAAAATAAATTTAAGACGAGTACTATTAGAGGAGAAATAGAATAATTTTATGTAATTCTTATGCTATATATGAAGCTGCAAAATATCACAGGTAGAACATGACATGTGAAAGATATATAGTATAAATCCTATTTTTTTTTTTTTTTTTTTTTTGCAGTACTGAGGCCTGAACTCAGGAAAGTGCTTACCAGGAAAGTGCTTATTCCATTGAGCTATCTCCTGAAGCCCATAAATCCTAAAGTAACCTCTAAAATAATAAAATAAGAACTACATCTCATAAACTAACACATTATAGTAACATGGAATGTCCAATTAATATAAAAGAAGATAAAGAAGAAAGGAAAACAATACATAGAAAAATAGAAAAACCGAAGATGATAGATTTTAATCTAATTATATTAATGATTACAGTATAATTTCTTAACTATGTGGAAAAATTTTAATTTGTTTTTCTGAATCCTTTTCTTTTGGACACAGAAAATCAATTCAGACGAGATTGGGCGCGTTCAGGGTGGTATGGCCATAGACAGGACACAGAAAAGCAATTCAAGAGTTAGCAACAATAATCTTCTCTGATCATGGAATCATATTCAATGTGAATGATTATTTTTGACTCCTGAGTATAGTATAGGGCAAAGAAGTAAACTCCAGTTTACTCCTTGTTTAATAATTCCGTCTATGAAACAGCTTTAAATTTTCCAAAGATGAAAAATACACAGCCCTCTCCTTAAGAAAAAAAATCTTCTGGGAGATGTAGATCTGCCTGTACCAGGAAGAGCATTTCTCTGTGCTCCTTCATGGGCCAGCTGACTCCGAAAGCACCGTAGATCTCAGCAGGCTGTGTCCTGCACACGTGGACAGTGCACTGCGGTTTCTCCAAGACTGCCTCCAGCAGGGACGCTGTGTAGCATCAACACTCCATTCTTTGAAGTAAGTGCTCAGTTGAGTCTGGCTGGCCAGTTTGAAATATGATTGCTCATCCAAATGGGGTTAGCGAGAAGAGTTCCAGACCCAAAACCAATGTAGACCGCAGTTACTGGAGGTTTCAGTCCATACTTGGCTGGCTCCAAGGCAGAGCGGCACAGGGCAGACGGCAGCCTTTCATGGCGGTGGCAAAGAGCAGAAGCCTTAAATCTTAAATGTGTTAATATATGTTGTATATGTTTTCAAGGAAAAGAATTCCAAAGATTGAATTAAATCATCTTAACTAAGAAAGGAAAAAAGCTAAAGGAGATTTTAGGGCAATGATGGACTCTATTGATGTCAGACAGAGTTCCAGAGAAAAACCTACAAATGCAAACTGGCATAAGAAACAGACAGGGTGAAGATTTAGTATTTTATGAAAAACATAATTTAGGGTAGTGTAAATTTAATTAGAAGAGAGAGTCAAAAGTCAGCATAATAAAATCTGTCAGTAGTATTACAGGTTTGGATAGTCTTTATCATTGGTGTGTCTTAGACTTTTTATCAACTGTTTTTTTTTGTTTGTTTGTTTACCCTATTTTTAACCATGTTCAACTGATTCTCTTTATCAGCTTTACAGAATATCATTTACATAGAGAATATTTAAAAAGTGTAATTCTTTTATACTTGTGTTGGCTCTTTCCAATGTATAACTAGTTAACTATAGTGACCATAAGAATGGACAACCACTAGAAAAATAACAAGGTAGAAAGTATTAATTATTGAATCTTTGATGTAATTCAGGTATAAAAAATAAGATACGCAAATAGCTACACTCTATTTACTGATAAGAAACATACGGTATAATAATGTCTGTAAGTATAATATCATGTATGTACCTTCTATGATACCAAAACATTATGAAAACAGTTTGCAATGTATTAATTTATCAAATCTATCTTGTCAAGGTATCTTAAAACTGTCTCATTGATATTTGTACTTCAATAAAACAAACAAACAAACAAAAAGAATGTATTTGAGGCCAGACTTTAAAATTAGAGGACTTCCAGGAAGATGACAGAGTGATAAGCAGCAGTAAATCAGCTTCAGAATCCTTAAAGTAGAAAATAACAACATTGGGAAGAAAAGGAGTGAGGTAGGCTCATGACCCAGAAAGGATCTAAAGGGAAAACTGGAACCTGCAAAGAAATTGAAGAATAAGACCACAATGCAGAAAAACGAAGGGGCAGTTTGCATTTTCTCCCTAGCTCATGGAACAAGGGGAGAGAAAAGATTGAATCTAAAGAGATATAATAAAAGCAAAGAACTCCAGAGGCCTTCAAGGAGAAATGCACCAGGGGCTGAAGGCTGTGCACTACAAGAGCTGGTGAGTGACTCCATTCCCAGGGTTTGCCACAGTCTCTGGAGAGAGTGCCTGGTAGGCTGCCATCTTAGGGTGGGGCCAACTAAGCCTGGGACTCCTAGAAGCCACCAGTTGGCTTCATCTCATGGACACCAGTGTTAAACTCCCACAGTGCCTGGGTGAGAGCCATCCTCAAGAAGCCATGGTCAAGCCAGCAAGAGACACTTAGAGTTATAAACTGAATGATTTGTGAAAGGAATGAATAATTGGGATGAGAGAAAGGAGAAAGGAAAGGAAAAAACAAAAGGAAGGGGAAAAATATCATGTATGCATATGCACAGGATAGCTAAGATGGTTGCACTCCTAATTTCAATTGCTTTTGTGAAGGTAGAACTTAAAGCTTAAATTTTTTATTTTGACCATTTTACATGCTTATATCTGATAATCTCAGCAAGTACACTGAAGACAACAATGTGAAATATATCAACCATTGTTAAACACCTATTATCTTGTTTTATTTAAATTGTGTGTTGTTTCTAATGTCCTATTATTTTTCTATTCTCTTTGCAATAAAAAAATCCACAAATTGCAAAAAATTAAATGACTTGGGCCTCAATCCCATGACCAGAGACTGTGTGTAGCCTGAATCTTTTCTGTGGATTTGAAAGACCCAAACTAGCTGTCTCAGTTACTCTTCTCTCATTGCTGGGACAAAAATACCTGACACTCAGAATTAAGGAAGGATAGGTGCTATTTAGCTCACAGTTTGTGAAGGTTTCAGCCTATACTTGGCTGGCTTCAAGGTAGAGTGCCACATGGCAGAGGGCAGCAGTTCATGGGGGCAGAAAACAGGAGAGCAAAAAGGGAGAAGCAGTGGCAGAGAGCAAGCCTCTCTACTTTCCTCATACTGCCCTCAGGCTATCTATCCCACAGTGGGTGTGGCACTCACACCCATAATCCCAGCAGAACACACACCCATAATCCCAGTATGGGATCATGAATTAATCACAGCCTCTAGAAGTCCCCCCCCCCCATGACTTCATGAGGCTTTGGTGGGGCACCTAGACACAAACCATAATACCAACAGACTACCTTAACCCTACTGCCAGTTTGCTGGGATTATCCTGCATGGATCTGGGATCTGACCTCCTCTTGTCTCCCAGTGAAAGAAGAGTCATGCCTTGGACTGGATGTTGCCAAAAAAATATAGACCCAGGAAGATCATTAGCGGCTTGAAATCACAGAGGAATCACCACTTTGATTGCTTGTATTTGTTTCCTGGTGAGTGTGTTTCTAGTTTTTGTTTTGTTCTTGCTTTTGCTTTCTCCTTCTTTTCTTACCTCCTGTCTTCTTCACAAGTTTCCTCAGGCTTGGGTAATCTTCCTTTGTCCTTCAGCCTTGCTTCTAATTTCTTTTTCTTCTTTTATTTCTCTGTTTTATCCTCTTCTCCTTTTTCTTCTTTCTTTTTCATGTATTTAGTCTATAGGGTCTCACTACACAGACTGTATTCATAGTGATCCTTGCTGCTTTTCAGACTCCCAAGCGCTGGGATTACAGGCGGGCACCACCACGCCCAGTCTCATTCACCTGTATCAGCGCACCCTGGAGGTCAGGTTTGGCATGGCAGGCTGGAGATCAAGCCCTGGCCCCTGCGCTGGCTGCCTAAGCAAGGACTTTAATTTGCTGAGCTATCTAGCCAGCCCTATTCTCCCTTTTAAATTTTCTCCCTTTAGGGTAAACTTAGCTATTCTACTTGCAGACAAAATAGATTTCAAGCAAGCCTGATCAGAAGAAATAAGAAAGATCACTACACGCTTGTTAAAGGAACAATCCAAGAAGAGATAATAATCATAAATAAATATGTATCAAATGTTGGAGCACTCAAATATACATGACACTAATGGATGTGAAAAGTCAAATAAGCACTAATACAGTTACAGTGGGGAACCTCAATTCCCCACTGTCACAAAAACAGATCAACTAGACAAAAATTAACAAAGAATTATCAGAGCTGAACCAAATCTTTGAATAAATGGACCAATTAGATATCTACACAGCACTCCACTCAATGACAGAGTGCATGTTCTTCTCAGCATCACCTGGGACTTTCTTCAAAATAGATTACACACTAGCTATGGTTACACTTATGTAACCATATTCTATGAGCTAGTGTGTAATCTATTTTGAAATTATCCAGATGTTATCAGCTCATAGTGCAATAAAATTAGAAATCAATGGCAAAAGAAATGACAAAAACTACATAAACCATGGAAATTAAATAATACCTTCCTGAACAACCAATGTGCTACAGATGAAATTAAAGAAGAAATTAGACAGTGCCTACAATTAAACTATAATGCCAATAAATATACCAGAATTTATGGGACACCACGAAAGCAATCCTATGAAGGAAATTTACATTGGTGAATTCCCACCTCAGAAAAACAGGATGAGCTCAAATAAGTAACACAGTGATGAAATTGAAGGCTCTAGAAAAACAAGTAGAACCCAAAGCTCGTACAAGAGAGAAAATTATAAATATCAGAGAAAAAATTAATATAATTGAGATTAAGAAAAAAAATACAAATAGTCAATGATTTGAAGAGTTGATTCTTTGAAAGGTTACATAAAATAGATAAACCCTTAGCGAACCTGACCAAAAAAAGAAAAGACATAAATCCATGCAATTAGGAATAAAAAGGATGAAATCATAACAGATCCTGAAGAAACACAGAGGAACACAGTACTTCTGTGAGGACCTGTACTCTAATAAGATGGAAAGCTCAGAAGAAATGGATAGGTTCCTAGATACATATCAATTGCCAAAGCTAAGTCAAGAAGGTATAAAAATTTTTAAGTAATCTGATATCAGTTGAGTAATTAATTCTTCTTACTTGAAGAAGTAATTTCACAAAACTATCAACAAAGAAAAGCCCAGATGCTTATGGACTCACTATTAAATTCTACAAAACATTTAAAGAAGATCTAATGCCACTGTTCTTCACACTCTAATGAAATGGAAAGAGAAGTAGTACTCTGGAAGCAAGCAAAACCCTGATATCAAAACCAGACAAAGATTCAACCAGAAAAGAGAACTACAGACCAATTTCCTAATTAACAGAGATGCAAAAATCCTCAGTAAGATACTAGCAAACAGAACACAACAAATCATCAAAATGATTAATCTTGGTCATATTTGTGTGTGTGGCCAGCTCAGCCCACCCTGAGGGTAGGGCTGGCTTGGCCTGTGGTCCTGGGAATCAAACCTCAGTCCCTGCAAGATTGCCTAAACTTACCTGCCTAAGCTTGCCTAAGCAGGCACTTTACACCGCAGAGCTATCTTGACAGCCCTGTTTGTGAAAGTTTTTTTTTTTTTTGGACCAAATATATGACCAAGTAGAATTCATCCCAGGGATGCAGGAATGGTTCAACATCTGCTAATGAATGAATGTCATATACCACATTAACAGAAGTAAGCACAAAAATCACATGATCTTCTCAATAGACCCACAAAAAGTATTTCACAAAGTTCAACACTTATTCATGATAAAAATTTTTAAGAAATTTGATAGAATTCTTATCTTAATACAATGCAAGCTATGTACGACAGTCAACATCATAATAAATGGTAAAATAAATGAGGGGCCAGGGAGATGGCTCGGTGGAATAAGCACTTCCCTGGCAAGCGCAAGGGCTTGAGTTCAATTGCTGGTTCTGCAAAAAAACAAAAAGAAAAACAAAAAACCCTTTCACTCTAAAATCAAGAACAAAAAATTAAGAATATTCAGTATCACCCCTCCCATTCTGTATCGAATAGGAAATATGGAAATATTAGCTAGAACCATTAGACAAGAGAAAGAAATAAATAAAAGGAATAGGGATAGGAAATGATTATTACTTACTGATAGCAGACTGACCTGAAAAAAATTCCAAAACAAAGCCAGGCATGGTAGTGTACACCTGAAATTCCAGCACGTCAGAGGCTGAAGCAGGAGGATTGCTAATGAGCTTGAAGCCAACCTGGGCTACAAAGTGCGTTCAAGACCAGCTTGAGCTGTATAGTGAGACCCTGTCTCAAAAAGACAACAAAACAAAACAAAAACAAACCTTCACAAACAGGGCTGTCGAGATAGCTCTGTGGTGTAAAGTGCCTGCTTAGGAAAGCTTAGGCAGGTAAGTTTAGGCAATCTTGCAGGGACTGAGGTTTGATTCCGAGCGTCACAGGCCAAGCCAGCCCTATCCCCAGGGTGGGCTGAGCTGCCCCCACACATATATACAAACAAAATGAAAGAAGAATATACCGCTGGGATTACATCAAATTAAAAAGCTTTTTTAAAAACTTAAAAAGCTTTTGAAGAGTGAAAGAAACCAACAATAAAGAGACAACTCACAGGATGGGATATTGTTTTATGAGCCACTTCTCAGGCAAAGGACCAACATCTAGAATACATAAAGAACTTTGAAAAATCAGAACCTCCCCTTCCAACTTAAAGAAACAATTAAAAACTGGAAATCTAAAATGAATAAATACTTCTCAAATGAAGTACAAACAGCAAATCAACATATGAAAAAACATTTTAATATTACTGGTCATTTAAGAAATGCCAATTAAAACAACTCTAAAGGGGTCAAAGAGATAGCTCAGTAGAATAAGCGCCTGCCTGGCAAGCGCAGGGTCCTGAGTTCAATCCCTAGTACCTCAGAAAAAAAAAAAAAATTAAAACATCACTGAGATTCTATCTCAGTCCAAAAAGAGTGGCACTCATAAAAAAAAAAAAAAAATCAATAAAAAACAAATTCTGGAGAGGCTGTGGGAAAAAGGGACTATACTTCTCCATTGTAGGTGGGAGTGTAAATCGGTACAACCACTACGCAAATTAATATGGACAGTCCTCAAAAAATCAAGAGGTTCATTTAACCCAGCTATAGTCCTTCTAGGTATCTTCCTGAAAGAGTGAAAAGCATTATATCAAAATGATATATGCATAACCATATTTGTAGCCATGCAATTTATAATAGCTAAATCTTGGAAATAGTTCACATACCCACCAACAAATGCATGGACTAAGAAAATGCATTTTTACATACAATGAAGTACTGCTTTGCCATAAAGAAGGATGAACTTGAGTCATTGTAGGTGGACAGATGCACTTTGAGACCATAATGGTACGTGATGTAACTCAGATACACAAGTTTAAATATCCCATTGTTTCTCCTGTGTGAGAAATACAAGGGATAAATAAGGAATAAAGTGGAGGATAGGTATTTGGAAGAAGGAAGAACACTTTCAGATGGGAACTGGAATAAGGGAGGAGTGAAGGGGCAGAGAAGAAAGGAGAAAAGGATGTAAAAAAGAGAATGGAAGGAGAAAAATAATGGAAATAAAGTTTTTATAAATGGAGAGTGGAAAAGAGTTGAATGGAGGAGAGGTAAATGGGGAAAATAATTAAAATATATTATATATAGGTGAAATTTCCTATGATGGTGCATATTTTCCCATATTACATATGAAAAATATGCACTAATACAAATTTTAAAAATGAGTCGGAGGACAATTTAATGTCATTTAATATGATATTAAAGCCATGGAGGGCTGGCAAGATAGCTCAGCGGTCTAAAGCGCCTCTCAGGGACCACGGTTCTATCCCCAGCACCACATGCCATGTCAGCCCCTCGTCCAAGGGCGGGCTGAGCTGATCCCCCACCCCCCGGCAAAAAAAGAATCCGTGATGTGTAGCGAGACACTGTAATAAATAAATGAATTTTAAGAAAAAGCCATGGAAAGATTAAACAAAGATGATACAAAGACTTAGAAATTTTCATTTTTGACAACACCTGGGGTAGTCATGGTTCCAGATGCATGTAGCTGTATTATAAATGTTTGAAAATTAAATGTTGGTGAAGTCTGTTTCTTCATTATATTCTTTTTTATTAATGCACTTAGTGCAGAGTCCACAGTCTCATTACACAGGACAGATTCATAGTGATCCTTCTGTTTTCAGCCTCCCAAGTGCGGGGATTGCAGGTGCACACCACCACGCCCAGTCTCAGTCCCCATCGCAGCGCATCCCAGAGGCGGGGCCCACATGGCACAGTGGGGATCGAACCCCTGTCCCTGCGTCGGCCTAAGCAGGCGCTTTAATCTGTTGAGCTATCTGACTGGCCCCATCATTCTTTAGAAAATAATAGGCTTATCATATTTTTATGTCATATATAAAAAGAAGTAATTTAGGATTCCGCCCTCTCCACCCCGAGGCGTACAAATATCACGCAGTAGTGGTGGACGCCTCACGAGAGAAAGGAGTTTTTCTTCTCTTCCTACATGTTCAACATTTGAAATCGGTCAAGCAGGAGGACTCATCACCGCTTTCATCTGTGATGAGTTACAAATTATATGCAAATAATTCACCGTGCTTACCTCTCACCTTACTTCCTGGTGAAACCACAAGGAGGCACAACGTACCTTAGAAAAGCCAACAATAGGCAAAAAAAAAAAAAAAAAAAAAAAAAAAAAAAAAAAAAAAAAAAAAAAAAAAAAAAAAAAAAAGTGCTCACACAAGTCAAAATCTAAAGTCAGCTCTTTCCAGGCTGTAAAAAAAAATGATAAGGTTATTTGCTGAACAGGATGCGGTTTTTAGCTTTAAAACTTCTATACTTCTAAGGTTTGTGGCCCCATTGTGCTCTCCTGCGTGAGTATGGTCAAGTGGTCCCAGGCCCGGTAATAAAAGGTTCAGACAAAATTTTACTTTGCACTCAGGTCTGGTTTCTATGTTGAGAACCCATAACATCTGGAGGCTCATCCGGGATCCCATTACCTGGGGTCAAATAGAAACCAGTTTTTCTGGAGAACTGTAATCCGGGGAGACTCTTCAAGGCCTGTACTCATATAAGTCTCCAAAAATTTTCAAATTCTTTGTTGATTTGAACAATACAAGCCGTTTGGAACCTCTTGCTGGTAAGAGACCTTTCGTTCTGTTGGGGCACCCCGTGGTGACTCACAGGAGGAGTTGGACGCAATGTAAATCCCCTGGACTGTGCTCCCCTCCATGACAGTGTGCCAGAGCATTAGATTTGTCTTTGGTTTTGTTCCATCTTTGTTTCTTGTTGGTTGGCTGTGTCGTTTTGTAATTATGTGTCAGTCTGCTTGTTTCTTTGTCACCATAGCAATGTGTATTTTTTTTTTTTTCAGTACTGAGGATTAAACTCAGGACCCTGTGCTTGCCAGGCAGGTGCTTACTATCTCCTCAGCCCCTATTGCAATGTATTCTTGACCATTTCCAGGATTTCCGACAATGAACTGCTAACTACTGGACCTTATGGGACTCTCCACACTTTGTGCGAACTGGAGTGGCTCTTTCTATCTGAATCTGCATGGCCTTCAGAGGGCTCTTTCAACATCTCTCCTGCTTATCAGGTCTGCAGGGTTATATTTGGAAAACCAGACCATCTGATTAAGTCCCATATATCCAAGCATGGATAGACTCATTACAGGACCCTCCAAAGTGGCTGAAGACCTGTCGCTGTTCCTGGGCATACACCGATGTACTTCTGGCACAGTAGCGCAGGCTGCCGCTCTGGAAAAAGATTCTCAGACTTCTAAAAAGACGCCTGTAACACTCCAGGCACCTGATTCCCTGACTCCCTCTTTTTATCCTAAACTGTCCCATGGCCTCCTTCCTCCCAGGCCCTACTAGCCCTGACTCCTTCACTTCTCTGAGTCTGCTGCACACTCACAACGGATTACCCTTCTCCCAGTCTCCTCCCTCGGCCCCAGAGTTCCTTCCTCCACCTTTGCCATCCAGATTCTTCCCCTTTGTGAACAATTGGGTGAGAGCAACTATTCCTTCATGGTTTATGTTCCCTTTTCAACTAATGATTTGTACAATTGGAAAAATCAGAAACTTTCTTTTTCTCAGAATCTGCAGGGACTTATTTCCCCTTTAGAATCCATCCTCTACTCATCGACCCACTTTGGATGATTGTCAGCAGCTTTTTCAGACTCTCCTCACATCAAAAGAGAGAGAGAGAGAGAAAATTCCCATTCACCAGGAAGAATCTTTCCTTTGACTCACCCCACCTGGGATGCCAACTTTCACAGAGGTAAAGAGGCTCTCAAAAGTTATCACCAGTTTCCCTAGAGGACTGTTAGGGCAGGAGCTATAAAGCCTATCAATTTGTCTAAAGTTACAGAGGTCAGTCAGGAACCAGATGGCCTCCCGTGGCGTTCCTTGAGTGCATCCAAGATGCATATTGGATACAGTTCCAGAGGTTCTAAAGAACCACTGTGCCTTGACTATTGCTTTTGCATTTCAGTCAGCTCCAGACATTAGAAAAAATCCTCAAAGATTAGAAGGATTTTATTTTAAGTTGCTAACAGAATTAGTGGAGATAGCGCAAAAGGTTTTTAACAACTGAGAAGATCCTTGAGAGTTAAACAGGAAAATGGCAAAGGTTTTGATAGTGATGGAAGAGAAAAACAATAAAAAAGATGACTGAAAGAAAGAAGGCAAAAAGAAACCACTCTTAGGTAAAAACCAATGTGCCTATTGTAAAACACTGGAAAAAAAGATTGCCCTAAACTTAAAAAACAAAGGCTGGCCCAAGTTCTAGACCAGGAAGAAACAGATTATGAGATCAGGGCTCAAAGTCAGGCTCCCAGGAGCCCATGATCACTTTAAAGATGGGGGGCCAATGCGTCCAATTCTTGGTTGACAGTAGAGCCACTTACTCAATTTTACAGGAGCCCATTGGTCCCTTGTCTGAGCAAAGGATCCGAATTTAAGGGGCTACCGGATAAACTAAGATGTATCCATGAGCCAAGACCCAAGTGGGAAACTTGGGGTCCAAATAGATGACCCATTCATTCTTGGTTATGCTGAATGTCCATATCCCCTCATTGGTCATGACTTGCTCAACAAGTTACAAGCTCAGATATCCTTTAAAAAAAACAACATATATATATCTCATTTGGAAAAGAGTGTCCCTTGCCTCAGACCATTTTGTATACTTGTCCCTTGACCAAGGAACACTGGTTATTGATCAAAGAGGAGTCCCAGGAGGGCTCATTAGATTTACTCTCCAAATGGGTTTCTGAGATTTCTGGGGTATGGGCCGAACATAACCCCCTGGAATTAGCTGTCCATCAGCCCCCCATTGTAGTCTCTCTTCTGCCCTGGGTTTCCTCTGCTCAGGTCCACCAATACCCCTTGAGTCTACAGGCCCAACTAGGAGTCAGCATCCACATACAGCAGCTAAAAAGAAAAGCTATTCTTGTGCCCTGAAAATCAACTTGGAACATGCTCCTGTTGCCAGTCCAAAAACCAGGAACATTAGCCCAGCAAAAAAAGTTAATTGCATGGACTCAAGCCCTTCAATGGGGATGAGATAAAAAGGTAAATATCTACACAGATAATAGATTTGCTTTTGCTACTCTGCATGTACATGGTAGCATTTATCAAGAATGTGGCTCATTAGCCATGTGTAGACACAGGATCAAGAATGCACAAGAAATATTTGACTTATTGGCAGCTGTTTGGTTACCAAAAAGGTGGCAATGATACAGTGTAAAGGACACCAGTAGCCAAAGAAAATACCTTAACTGGTATGACTGCAAGGGAGGTGGCCCTAAAACCAGTGGAGCCACCACCTGCCCAACTCCATTACCTCCAAGAGTACTTGATAAACCTTGCATTCAGACACTGATTTATAGCTAGTCAAAAGTTTGAAGACAAGCTTGCTACATGACAATTGGAAGAAACTGCCAAATGGATGTGTCCTCTTCCCCGAGGCATTTGGTTAACAGCTTGTCCAACAGATCCATTGGGGAATCCATCTGGGAGAACATAAACTGGTGGAGCTACTGAGGAGATCCTACTTCATACCCAAATTAAATCAGCTAATGAAGGAGGTGAGCCAACACTGTCTTCAACGTGCTCAGATGGTTACTCCCAACCTAGGACAGTGAGTCCAAGGTTTGTCACCCAGGAAACATTGGGAAATTGACTTTACAGAAATGGATCCAGGGAGAGGTGGATATTACTATCTTCTTGCTCTGGTAGATGCTTTTACTGGATGACCTGAGGCATTTGCCACTCAGACTGGATTTGCTTGCAAGAAAGCTATTGCCAGAGATCATCCCCTGATTTGTCTGATCCCTAACTATGGGGTCTGACAGTGGTCCAGCTTTCACAGCCCAAGTAACAAAAAATTTGTCCCAATATTTAAAGATAGAATGAAAACTTCATTGTGCTTACAGATTCCAGAGTTCAGGACAAATAGAAAAAATAAACCAAACTCTAAAGGAAACTGTTGTAAAATTAGGGGTTGAAACTGGCAAAAACTGGGTGAGTCTCCTTCTATTTTCCCTACTTAGGGCCCATTGTACCCCCTATATATAAGGTATAATCCCCTTAAAATCTATATATAGAAGAGCTCCCCCTTTGATTCCTAAATTGAGGGATGAAATTCTGACATCCATTATTAGCCAAGAACTTATTAAGTCTTTATAGGCTCTGCAGTCTGCTGTGCAGGCTACTCACTCCCATTTCTGCCATCATCACCCACAACCCAAAGAAAGCTGAACCTGGCTCTCTGATGTAGATCAAGAAATGAGATCC
This sequence comes from Ctenomys sociabilis, assembly GCA_004027165.1. NCBI lineage: Eukaryota > Metazoa > Chordata > Mammalia > Rodentia > Ctenomyidae > Ctenomys > Ctenomys sociabilis. The sequence goes on along the minus strand of PVKA01001805.1, from coordinate 108,627 downwards.
ATCCACTCTAGGACCCCACTAGGTTGGGCCATATCCCCTTGTCTTGAGCACTCCCACTGCAGTCAAGGTAACAGGAAAAAGACATTGGATCCACCATTCTTACATCAAGCCCTCCTTGGTGGACCAACAGTCAAATAAGTGTGCTTTGCAAAAGATTGATGATCCCTTAAAAATTAATCTGATAAGATGTGGTTCTACTAGCTTCTGATAGGTCCGACATTGCCCCACTACTTATACATGGTGGGTGGCTGACTCAAATTCTAGATGGAGCAGAATTAGCAACAAATACTACTATGCAGTCCCCTAAGTTCCTTGTCTCACTGTATAGCCTCTTCAGATGTGAGGAAAATAAGATAAAATGGGCCCAAATGAGAGAAACCTGTCAAGAATATCACCCATTCTATCTATGCCCTAGCACAAATAGCTCCACACGTTTGTGGAGATATCACTGAAGACAGAAGGGTCTTTTGCTGGAGCTGGGGATATAAGACTGTTGCCTCTTGGGTAAACAAAGAGCTCTTACTGGGTGTAACTAGGGTTCCCACAATCAACCAGCTACAAATAAAGGTCAAGCAAGCTACTGATAGATCATGGCTTAAAGGTAATGATTGGGGCCTTAGAACCTGTGTCACAGGACATGATCCTGGAGTCACATTCACTATACAGAAGAGGCCAAACCCTGAAAATGTACCCTTCCATCCTACTGAGTCACTAAATGGTCTCGCTTTGCTTCCACAAGCTTCTCTCCTTAAGACTACCAAGCCTCCCAGCCTTAGCACAACCTCTTCACTCTGTAATAACTGTCCACCAGTCCCCCCTTTGGGTATAACTGTGAACCTTATTTTCTGATTCCTAGACTTGTCACTCCAGCTCTTTAACAAAACCTCCCCAAACATGGCATCTGATTGTTGTCTTTGCCTAAATCCTGAGTCTCCATATTATGTGGGGTTAGCTGCTTTCAATACATCTTCACTTGTTAACATGACTTCCCTCAAGGCCAAGTCCTCTTGTTGGTGGGGCCTTATCATAGGTGACCTACAAGGACAGAGACTATTCTTGGTGTCTGCCTCTTATCTTGTAAGCTCATCCAAATATAATCCTACGTGTAATACCACCATGACCATTGCAAATGTAACCTATCTTTTAAACATGTAATGGCTCCTGAGGAAACACTGTTTGCTTGTACAAGTGGCATTACACCTTGCTTGTTTCTAAACTCTGACTCTAGATTCACCTGAGTTATGTGTTTTAAGTCATATTTTCCCACAAGTATATTATTACTCTGGAAAAGGAGGCTGACAACATCTTGGGATAGATAGTCTCAGTTGCTGCCACCAGCAACCTCAGTCCTGGTCCCTATTTCTGTGGGCCAGCCAGTTCCACAGCTATAGGAACCACAGCTTTAATCATTGGAGATGTAAATTACTGCCAATTGAGCAAGGAAATTGATGAAGATTTGGCCACATTAGAACAGACTGTTAATAAGTTAAAAAGTTCTCTAATCTCATTGGCTAAAATGGGCCTCCAAAATAGGAGAAGATTCAACCTCTTTTATTTTTAAACAGGGAGACCTTTGTTTGGTCTTAGGAGAAGCTTGCTGTTTTTACACACATCATTCTGGAGTGATTAGAAAGTCTTAGCAAGCTGAGGAAAAGATTACAAGATAGGGAAGAACAATGTTGACAAAATCAAAGTTGGTATAAAAATTTATTTACTATATCTTCTTGGTTAACTATGCTCCTTTCTTCTCTAGATGGCCCATTAATATTGTTAGTATTAGGCCTAACTGTAGGACCATCGTTATGAACTGTTTGGTAAGGTACATACAAGACTGGATGCAGTCTGTAAAATTGATGGCACTAAGATCAAATTATTAACATTTGACAAAACATGAGAGGTAGTTTGCTGATTGGATCAAGGATTTGAATCATATACAAAACCAGTAGAGAATGTGATGAGTTACAAAGTTAAGTTATAGGTAATAATCTACTGTGTTTACCTCTCTGTAACTTTACTTCCTAGTGAAACCACAAGGAGGCACAACATACAACAATAGGTAAAAAATGTGCTCACACAGGTCAAAATTTAAGGTCAGATCCCTCCAGGCTATGAAAAAATGACAAGGTTGTTTGTCAAACAGGATGTGGTTTTTAGCTCTAAAACCTCTATACTTCTAAGGTTCATGGCCATTTTGTCCTCTTCTGCATGAATATGGCCAAGTGGTCCTGGGCTGGATAATAAAAGCTTCAGACTAAATTTTACTTTGGACTTAGGTCTGGTTTCTATGTTGAGAACCCATAACATCATCAAAATGTTTGTCCCAAGTTCACTCATGAAGCAACTGCCTGTTCAGTCTGTGGCTGGGGCTGTCCCAGTCTGCAATGAGAAGGGTGAGATTTCAGTAGAGAAAATACAGGTGAAAGATTACATTTCACCTGGAAAGAGGCCAGACTATGCTCCTATGGAGTCATCAGATGAAGAAGATGAAGAATTTCAATTCATTAAGAAAGATGAAGAACAAGCAGCAGAGTCTGAGGAACAAGAAGAAGATTCCTCTAGTGACCTAAGGCTGCGTGGCTTACAGATTGGATTAGTGAAGATGCAGAAGAGAGATTGGCTTGACATAGGAAAATAGTGGAACTTGAAGTGATGGGAGAAAGTGAATCAGAAGGAGGAGATACTTGGTACATGGAACGAGAAGATCCAGGAGGAGGAAGAGGAGGATGAGGAGAGGGAGGAGGAGGACGGAGACGGAGACGAAGAAGACAAAGAAAAATATGAAGACGAAGACGAAGAAGAAGAAGAAGAGGAGGAGGAGGAGGAGGAGGAGGAAGAAAAGATCGATGAGGAGGAAATAGAGCAGCACCGTGGCATGATGCATCAGCGAACACAAGAAAGAAAAATTGAAGAGACAAAAGTCATGGAGGTGGAGGATGAAGGACATTCCGGAGAAGAATCAGAGTCAGAATATGAACAGTACACAGACAATGATGGTGAGTTGGAGCCTCGCCTTAAACCAGTCTTCATCAGCAAGAAGGATGAACATTAGGGTGAAACACTGTAGCAGAAGGAGTCGGACCAGGAAGCCAAATGCACGGCCGAGGAGAGGCACAAGCACACACTTATGATTGTAGAAGAGGAGAGCAAAAAAGAGGTGGAGGAGAACAAGCAGGCACTGGATACTCTCAGTACTGACGATGAAAATGAGGAGGAGGAGTATGAAGCGTGGAAGGTCAGAGAGCTCAAGAGCATCAAGAGGGACAGAAAAGGAGAAAGCAGAAACTGAATGCACGAGAAACCTTGCTGAGGCAGAGAGGAGAACTGAGCTTCGGGTTAAGTGGCAGAGTCATTCCCAACAAAGCTGTTTAAGGCATATATGAGCTTTTACAGAAGTACTATCACGGGGGTGCTTTCTTCGTGGACGAGGATGAAGAAGTATACAAGAGAGATTTCAGTGCACCTAGCCTGGACGATCATTTCAACAAAACCATTCTTCCTAAACTCAAGGAAGTCAAGAACTTTGGATGTTCTGGTCAGACCAAATATACCCAGCTTGTGGACCAAGACACTACCCCCTTCGACTCAGCGTGGGGCCAAGAGAGTGCGCAAAATACAAAGTTCTTCAAACAAAAGGCAACAGGGGCAAACGATTTATTTGAAGGGCCATCTGCCAAGAAGCGGAAAACTACTTAAGATTCAGCCACTTCTTCGAATTGCGGGACACCAGGGAGTCTCGGCATCTGGTCCTTGATTTCCTTTCTCCATTCTGAACATGGTCCCTCTCTGCAGCCGACTGGACTGACTGGCACACTTGTGTACCTCAGTGGTTCTGTTTTTTGAAGGTGCTTTATGAGATTTGGAATCGTACTCAGACACTGATTTAAAACAAAATAGAGCACTATCCTGATAGCATTAGAGGCTTCCCAGTTAAAACCATTTTTGAGAAATCCTAGATTTCTCTACAATGGCTTCCCATGTTTACCTGGGGTTGTTAGGAGTTTCTTTTTCCAGCCCAATAGATTGAGTCACAAATGTGGGCATATAAGTGGGCAATGTTACTTCTAACTTTGGGTTAGAAGGCGTATGTCAGGAAATCTAAGCCATTTGAAACCTGTTTTGCATTTTTTGTTGGAGTCAACTTTTCTAAGTAAATATATTTTTGTTCCATTTATGTGTGCATCAAGAAATAAAAGAATTACACACCAAAAATGTTATTTAGTATATGTAAGTACAAAGGGACACAGCTTTATAAATATGTTAAAATTTATGCTGGTTTTGTCCTCTAACCACTTACATACTTCATAGTAATAATACTAATGAAAATGTTCGTTAGTGACCCTTAACAATGTAAGTTTTCCTGTGCCAGGCTTTATATGTGTCTCATTTCTTCACTGGTCCCTGCTTAGGAGGGTATTCTTTCTTCTGTATCAAGAAAAACTCTGGCATGATTATAATATTGTATTCAGGAAAAAAAAAAAAAAAAAAAAAAAAAAAAAGAGACTCCTAGTGGCCTAAAAGAAAGTAATTAAGATAAATTTGCACCATGAGTGGTGATGCAGACCTATAATCCCAGCACTGGGGATGTGAGGGCTGGAGGATTGCCTGGGGGCAAGTCTGGACTACACAGTGAGTTCAAGGTCAGCCTGACAAAGCTAGACACGTTTCAAAACAAACAAATAGACTTGATATGCATCTATTACAGTTTGTGCAGATTTTAGAAAGCATTATTTCAAATTTTTCCATAATATAATGATCTACTTTATTTTGTAAAATATGTAAATTTAATGATTGTATATTTCAAAATCTTCTATTGTGCTGTTTAGGTCAAAGTAAGCTGGTAAAATTTCCACTTGTTTTCATTCACTTCCAATAGGAAAAGAATACTGAGGATTTATAAGAAAATTATTTTAGACCCTATGATAGAACACAGAAGCATAGTGAGACAAAGCCTAAATCCAAGAGCTTGTCAGAAATGTGTAGAAATCTCAGTGGACAAATATGGAATGTTTTTGCCATACCTAGCAGACCATGTGCTGAAACCCTGAGACATAAAACAAACTCATCAAAGCAGGAATCACCGAGAGAGAAGAAAATAACCAGTCTATCACTTAAGGCATAAGGCTTAAAATATTAAAGATGAGGCAAGACTTTATAAAGGACTCTGTGGTTATTGTTAAAATAGAATTTGTTCAGAGAACATGATTTAGTGCACCAAAGCAGTGAGTTCCCAAAGCTGTTTCAGTTGATCCCACCCTTCTGTACTAGGATCACTAGATTAAAAGGCTACAGAACCATAGAAAACTTGGACCCTGTTTATTCCTATTTAACCTTGAAGTTCTATTTCCAGTAGCATCACAGTATAGTACAGATAGGCCAAAAGCATAAAATAGAGAAAAAAAAAGAGCAAATAAAAATGAATAAAGAGCAAAAGAAAAGTAACTTTTTCAGCATTCTGATGCCAGTTTGCTAGTTTTGAATTTCAAACTGAATCAACTGAAGAAATGGTATCGTAGAATTTTTTATTTTACTAAGTTAGCAATAGTGATTTACATATCACTTCTCAGGCTACTATCAAGTGACAGTAATTTATCAACACAAAAAGCTGGAAGATAGCTCAGAGGCTTAAATGCCTTCCTGGCAAGCACAAAGGTCCTGAGTTCAATCCCTGGTACAAAAATAAAAAATATAATTTACCAACACATCTCTATAAAACATGTAGTTGACTGGTACTATTTAGTATGATTTTTTTTTGTATTGTTTGAAAAGAAATTGAGCTTACTCTTCTTTCCTAATGATGAAAATATTCCATATTGACTTCAAGTTACAACAATTGTAAAGAAATGAATATATTTCATATTAAATTAATTATCCTCTACCAGGAATTAATGAATACATTTTTAGAAAGGTACTATACTGTTCACTCTTGGTAACAACACAACTTGCAACTTAATGCATACTGCTGCTCTGAGTCTGACCAGAAGTAGTGGACTATTCATATTCAATATTTAATTTTTCTTTCAAAACAGTCCTCAGAGAAAAAAGCCCAAGACGTCATGAAAACTCAGCATGAGTGGTGGTATCTCAATTAGTCTTCTCTCATTGTTGGGACAAATACCTGGCATTCAAAATAAAGGAAGGAAAGATTTATTTAGTTCACAGTTACTGGAGCTTTCAGTCCATATTCAGATGGAGGGGCACATGGCACAGAGCAACTTTTCATGGCAGCAGCAAAGAGCAGAGAGCAAAAGGGAGGAGTAGCAGTCACAACAGCTGCAGAAAGTGAGTCTGTCTTCCTTAAATTGCATGCATTCAGGCTATCCACCCCAGGCTAAGAGTAGTGCTCATACCCATAATCCCAGAAGCACTCACACTTGTAATCCCAGCAGCACTCACATCCATAATCCCAGTGGATCATTAGTTAATCACAGACTCTATAAGTCTACCCTACGATGGCATGTGGCTTTAGGGGGACAACTAGACACAAACCATAATAGATGGGATACTATTGCTCAGACATTAGCCTCTTGCAGATTGTTACTTTTTCAAAGTGTATGAGAAAAAGAGACACCTTTGTAACCTGTACTAAAAATCAGAAAGATGTTCAGAATTTCTTTACCCTCTCTTTAAGACAAGAATATACAACTTTTTACGCAAATACTAACCAATACTTTAAAATACTGAACAATTCCTTTCATATTGGTGGTGAAAGAAGTTTCTATATCTGTATTTAGGAAACTGGAATTAATTTTTTGCTGTTTTTACCATGGGAAAGAAAACATTTAGAGCCAGGAGATGGCTCAGTAGAATAAGTGCTTCCCTGGCAAGTACAAGGGCCTGAGTTCAATCCCTGGTTCCGCCAAAAAATAAAACAATGAAACAACTAATTTAAAATGATATTAACCAAAATGAAGAGTACTAAATAAAACTTACACATTATTCTACTAGGATACAGATACTTGTCTAAGGAATAGATATGAATGGTATCACAGATTAGAGCCACAAATAATATACATGTAACATAGATGACACTTTATTTAAACCATCAAGAGTAAGAGGAATCCCTAGCTCCGAATATAATCCTCCAGACATGGACAAGGCAACATATAAAAGCAAAGGATGGAGTCCTGGTACCTGGCAACTACCTCTGCCTTTGCTTCAGTCAGAACTACTCTTTTTACTGCTTGTTTTGTGCTTTGAGTTTTTACATAAGACTTTTTCTTCTAGAGTGGGGTATTTTTGTTACTCTATCTAACTCACTCGCTTATAGACCTATGTTAGATTATAGCTCAGGATCTAGGTAGATATATTTGAAAAAGAAAGATAGGTTTCCTTCAAAGAAAAAACACATTTTTAAATTTAAAAATAAAGTCAGATGCTAGAATTCCTTAATAGTGAAAGATTATTCAAAATAAAGGTGTTCTAATTATCTTAGGCATATTTCATGATGTCACAGGGAAAAACGTCTATTCTAAGAACATATTTGAAAGCTGTCACATAATATTACTCATGTCAATGTCCAAATTGTAAAATAGAGTATGTTCAACAGAATTAGATCCTGCCTTCTAGAAATTGTTACTCTAGTTACCAAGTTTATATAAACAAGAATATTCTAAACAAATCAGGTATAAATGACAAAAATATTTATAGTTCACCTAACTTCCTTGATCAACTCTGAATTTGCATGGTTTGGAAATAAGCCATAATTTTCTAATACTGAAAAATTAAGACTTCTAGAGCCTTCATTGACAGAGAATTAGCTAGTATTTTTAGGGTGGAGATGTAATAAAGAATTTGAAAAATAATACTTCTCCAACCTTAGATACAGGTGTTCTATTTTCTATCATGCTACATTATTCAAGAAACCAAGACCAAGAAAAAGCTTACCTGCCTTACAGAAAGTCCTCTTCAAAGACATCTATTAAAAAGTGGAACACAGAGTACTTGTTAGAAATTGCTCTTGATTTTATGAAATACAGTGAATATCACTGTATTTCCAAAGAAAATACATATCATTTTCAAAGAAAATATGGCCATCTTGTGAATATTTTTCTAATATGAAAATAAATACCATGGAAGTATTACTATTTCTGAGAAAAATACACCTTTATAATCACATTCATTATATTCATAAAACTTCATCAAACTGATTAAATAACCTGCATGACCATAGGCTAAGAAGAAAACATTCTAAAAGAAAAAACTGAAAGACATACACAGAGACGTATTTGGTAGCAGTCATGTAAACTTTCAGCTAACCAATATGGAGCTTTAGTTCTTTGACTTTCATAAGTGATCCTTAATTTTAAAAATGGAGACTAGACTCTCTAGTATAAGAACTCAAAAGAAGAAATACAAATACAAAGGTACAACATAATTAAAAAGAAAGCAAGAACTTGAGGATTAGACAATGAGGAGAGGGAAAGGAGAAAAGCTAGGAAACAGAACAGGGGCAAAGTCATACCTTTATATGCACAAGATGGGTAAGGCAAGGATCCTGAAAACATCAGCAGGTTTTTGAAACTATACTATACTGTCTCTCAAGTAAAAGTTTTTTTTTTCTTTTTTTAATTAAGGTCAATAAAAGAAAAAAGGACACAAGAAAAAAAAATGTCACAGGACTGTCCTGCTACAATGCTGTATATAGTTAGATTTCTAAATTTCTGTGTAAAATATGTGTTTATTCCTATTTTTTAATTATTTTTTTCTTCATATTCTACAGGGACTTAACATTTAAATATCAATACTTGATGGAAAGTACTGGTTCCACATTATGCCTAAATGATTGATGCTTAGACAGAAAGGGTAAACTGAACTGCATGTGTTGCAGGATAATAATAAGCTTCCCTTCTGGAGGGTTAACAAGATAAGTTTTCAGATCAGAAATTAGAGAAAAGGAAGGACTACAAGATCAGCCAACATTTTGGCCCTAGCCTTTCAAGGTCAGTGAAGACTCAGACATAGGAGAACTTGCACATCATGTAACTCAGTTGTGTCCAAAATTTTCTGATCAAGGAGATTATGGGGCCACAGAGGAAAGTGATCATGATGTAGAGTGTGATAAGGAGAGTCACATGGACAGAAAACATTCTCTCAGGCTTTCACAGAGAGCAAATTGGTCAAACAATGGCCATGACTCATCCACAAGACTGACACTGACAAAGGATCTACAAAGTGCAGTAGAGGGTTACAGGATAAATCCTGAGGGTATGTGACCGACCTTATCAGATACAAAAGTCACATTTCTTGTTATATAGGTCTTGCTTTATCATGGTCTTAACCATCCAGCAGAAAAGCACAAAAAAAGAGGTATATAAAGTAAAACCATTTTAATATGCTTAACTGTGAAAGACTCAAGTCAACAACTTCTGTGGATAACCCCCTACTATTGTGGACTGCTGGACTGTGTTGGAGTGTTTTCCTGAATTCATATATGTATAGTATTTAGATGTCAATGGAATACCCATCTCTGACAGGACTAAACAAAAAAAAGGGGCTACAAAGGAAAGACCATTTTGTATTTATATATACAGAATAGTTAGGGTAAATATACAGTTACTTTTGCTTAACTCAATGAGAAGATTTGTACTAATAGTGTTTGGACAGGACATCCTGTCTGCTTCTTGTACTATGGATAACCACTAGGAAGATAACAATGTACAATGTATTAATTATTGAAACTGTCCTATTAATCAGTTTTGAAACTGTCTCATTGCTATTTGTTTCTTAATAAAATAAAAACATTTAAAAATGCATACTAGAATTTTTCTTTGAAAATAAGAAAGGACTAATAGGATCTTAAAATTTAAAAAAAAGAAACTTTACAAGTAATAGGACCTTACTTTAGATGTTTTTCAATAGAGAGCAATGTGAAACATATTTTTTCAATGAAAGAGACTTGTTTAGGTCACAAGTTTTAAAAAGGAATGCCCTTGTGAAAGATTAGACGTTATAAGTACATTATGCAACATTAGTTATATTTCAGATTTACTAGTGATTGCTTTGATAATAGATTTCTTATGCACATTTATGAATAACATTGCTGTTAATGTTCTATGAATTACAGGAAAGAAGTGATTGATTAAACAGTCATTTACTCTTCTCTGTGCCAAGGACTGTACTACAAAGATGACACATACCTTTGAGGAACAAATATATTTGGCAATGACAACAGTACAATGATATAGTTATTGTTGATAATATTACTGATTTCTGATGGGAGTATGAAGGAAGAGCTAGAAGATGGAAAGTGAAGGTAGTTAAACACATTAGGGAATTATAATGATCACCCTTAAGGATGGGAAGGATTTGAATAAGACAACAGCAGTAAAGAGGAGAAAGGAATTGACAGTGAGTGAAGAGAATCATCAGGGTTGGGTGGCAGACTACATAGAAGGGATAATTAAAGCTTATTACAGAGGTAGAAATCATTATGCCACACAACAGACCCATATGCTGGCTTTTCAAACAACAACCTTGACACTTTTCTAATTTCATTACTTGAAAAATGCTAATTTCACCAGGGCAAGTTGTGTAACCCAGACAGATGAGCACTAAGAAATAAAAAGGCTCAAAAGCATTAACACATTTTACTGTTCAACCAGAGCTACAGTATATGAGACATTTGTAAGTCAGAAAATAAAATAGCTGGTTTATTTCTTGGAAGAACAAAACAATGCCAAGAAGGATATCTTTTCTTCTAAAAACTGCACAGTTGGAATAGTCCCTCCCATCATTCAAGGATTTGGATAAGATTATTTATCACTAATAGTTATTTATTATACTGCATATTTTACTAAATTCTAGCATGATTCATCATGTCATTTGATCTTCACAGCATCTCTCAGATAAGAAGAGCAGCTATTATTATTGTTCCAAAGATGAACGATTTCAAAATCACTCAGATACCAAACAACTGTTCACAGATGCACATTCTGGTTTCCTGATTCCAAATCTTGGACCATCTCATTTTCACTGTCTTTTAGGTTAGATCTCAGCGTTGTGACAATGTGTGGCCCCTGTAGTCAGGGTGGTTGCATGACTGTGAAGGTAAGGATAAGATTAATGAGTTTCTTCGGTAGGCAGCCAGGGTGACCTTCCAGCTCTCCTTGAAGAGCTGGTGGCCAAAAAGAGAATGCAAGCCTTATGAGCAAAATCAGACCACAATGTGGGCAGGGATGCTGAAAAAAATGAATCCAAAGTAGTGAGACAAAGTATGGAGTGCAGAGACAATGCAGTCACTTCTTGAGTGTAATCCAAAAGAGTGGGTGCCAAACTCACCAGGGCAGTGGTTACTTGCAAGCTTGGTAGCAATGCAGATTTTGTTTGGTTTCATTTTAGGAATTCAGACTTAAATTTAGAACCTTGGCTTGGAATCCATAGAGGACACATCTCCTTAGCCTAGGAAGTTTAACAAAGAACGTTCATCAAATAATCCAAAGGATAAAAGAAGCAGACAAGACAGACTTTTTTGAAGCAAAATGTTAACAATGAAACATCTATTTTTTTTGTAACATCTATTTTTAAGAGTCTACAAAGTAGTTATATAGGACTTATTTTTCATACCTACCCTGGTACAAGATACCAGGCGAGGTATCGGGAATGTAGACAGACTTGATTCTTGTCCTAACAAAACTTACATTATGGAAGAAAGTTAATATTAACAATCATGTGGTTTTTCTATAATAACTATTGGATTTATACAATAGCATGAATGTAAGCATAAAAGAGATATACATACAGGGTATTATAATGGAACAGGAGCTCAGATAACTCAATAGTAGAGCATGACTTTAGTATGTGTAAGGTCCTGGATTCAAAGTAGAGAGAGGAGAGGTGAGATGACAAGAAAGCAGAATGGAGGGGAGGACAAGGAAGGGAGGATGGGAGTCTGAACAGTGGGAAAAATAACAGGGCAACCCAAGCCAGTCTGAGAGATCAGACAAAAGTTCTTTAAGGAAAAGAAAGGAAATTTCAAATCAGAAGGATGAGTTTCAATGGCCCAGAGAAAGGAGGGAGAAGAAAAGGAGAGAGAGAGAGAGAGAGAGAGAGAGAGAGAGAGAGAGAGAGAGAGAGAGAGAGAGAGAGAAGAGGCATCACCCCAGGGCTGGCCAAAGAGTTCAGTGGATTAAAGCACCTGCAAGCAGGTGCAGGAGCCAGGGGTTCAATCCCTGGGCCTGCCATGCTGGTCCCTGGGGTGCACTGAGATGGCAATTGAGACTGGAAGTGGTGGTACCGGCCTGTAATCCCAGCTCTTGGGTGGCTGTAAACAGGTGAATCACTACAAGTCCAATCTAGTAGTGAGACCCTGAACACCCTGTAGACCTTTCCCTAAAACAGAAAAAAAAAAAAAAAAAAAAGAAAGAAAGAGGCATCTCAGTAGAATGCTAATCACCTACTTCAAAAACATTCATTGAAAACCTATAATATGCCAAATATTCTTCTAGATTCTGGAGTATAGGTATAAACAAAATGGATAAAGTTCCTGCTCTCATCAAATCTATATCACAGTTTGAGACAAATGTTTAAAAAATACATAGGAAACAGACTGAAAATAACAATACTGAAAGATTTCAGTTATCTCTAAGTCAATGTATTGATTCAATGTAATCAGTATCCTAGGAAGAATTTTTTGAGGAATTTGACAAACCAATTTAAAAATTTATGCAGAAATACTTAAAAGAAGAAACCATTTAAAAAGCATCTTGGGCTGGCCACATAGTGCAGCTGATTAAAGTGCCTGCTTAGGCAAATGAAGTGCTAGGTGGACCCTGCCCCAGAGGCCCACTGAGAGGGGGACTGAGACTGAGAGTGGGGGTGCACAACTGTAATTCCAGTGCTTGGGAGTCTGAAAACAGGAGGATCACTATGAGTCCAATCTGTGCAGTGTGATCCTGTGATTATGTACTAAATACATTTTTATAAAAGCATCTTGAGACTGTAACGTTAAGTGAAATGAATCAGACACACAGACCTAAATATTTATTGGGTTTTTTAAATATGAGAAACCCAAATGATAAATAAATACCAAATTAAAAGACAAATATTAAGAAGTAGGATGACTGATATTTCTCAAATGGGAATGGGATGAAGAGATGAGAGGACTGGAGGGAAAGGGGGAGTTGAGAAAAGGAATTCAGACCTGGTAAGTACATGTACCAACTCTACACAATCATTATATACGGAGAACATGTATAGTAATTAAAAAAAAAGTTGGAAAGATTTCAGTACTAAATTAGTCCATTTTTCATCCCTGTGACAAAAATAACTAACACAACTTAAAGGAGCAGGGCCACAGGGTTGGCTCAGTGATCTAAGGGTCTGCCTGACAAGCACAAGGACCTGGGTTGGATCCCCATGCCACATGAGGGCCCTGGAACTTAGGATGCACTGTGAAGGCCACCAAAACTGGGCTTGGTGGCACACGCCTGGAACCCCAGTGCTGAGGAGGCTGACACAGGGGAATCACTGAGTTTGAGCTATGTAATGAGACCCTGTACCAAATAAATGATTTAAAAATATTTTTTAAAAACTTAAGGGAGGAAAGGCTTGTTTTCACACAGTATCAGAGGTGGTCAGTCTGTGGTCAGCTCTCTGGTGGCAGAATCACCATGACAGAAGGGTGCAGGGAAGAAATCTGCTCAACTCATGGCATTGGGGAAGCAGAGAGTGTGGGAAGAGCCAGAGCAAAAGCATACCGTCTGAGTCGGACTCCATTTCCCCAAACTTGGGCCCATCTCCTAATAGCCCACTGAGCTGTGCACTCATCTGTGATTAGTCCATTGGTGAGGTGAGTGCACCACAAGCTAATCACCTTCCCAAAGTCCCACCTCTGAACACAAGATCGATTCTCATGCAGACCAAAGCTATAAAAGTGTTAGAAGATAATCTAGGAGACTTTCTTTGTGAACTTGAGGTAGGATAAGGATTTTTAACTTGGGAACTAACCAAAAAGGGAAATATAATTGTCCCTTGGTATCTCTGGGAATTAGTTTCAGGACCCTTTCTGAACATTAAAATTCTCAAATGGTTAAGTCTCAAGTCATAGACAGATACAGATAAACATAGATGAGGATATAAATATAGATATAGATCCAGACATTGCTATAGATATGTATATAGTTGTCATATGACCTATTGTACAACTTCCTATATATTGTAAATCATCTTTCAATTATAATAACTAATACAATGTGAATGCTCTGCACATAATATAGTTGTACTGTATTGTTTAGGGAGTGATGGCAAGAAAAAGTCTGTGTATATTCACCACAGACTCAATATTCAAGAATATTTCCTACCCATGACAGGTAGAATCCAAAGATATAGAACCTCCAGATGCAGTGGGCAAAATATATTGAGAAATGAAACATCACTAAAATTAAAAACATCCACTTATCAAGAGACATCACCAAGGGGATGAAAAGGCAAATTACAAAGCAGAAGTATTTGCAATACATGTAGCTGACAAAATACTTATCTTTAGAGAATATGTCTACAAACCAGTAATGGGTATATAAGCTGGCAATGCTTTTTCATTTTATTTTATTTTTTATTGAGAAACAAATATCAATGAGATAGTTTCAAAGCTGATTAATAGGACAGTTTCAATAATTAATACATTGTACATTGTTATCTTCTTAGTGGTTATCCATAGTATAGGAAGCAAACAGGATATCCTGTCCAAACACTATTAGTACAAATCTTTCTACTCACTGAATTAAGTGAGAGTAGCTTTATATCTATCCTGACTATTCTGTACATTCAAATACAAAATGGTCTTTCCGTTGTAGCCCTTTTCTTCTTTAGTCCTGGCAGAGATGGGTATTCCATTGGCATCCAAATAATACAGGTGTGTGAATTCAGCAAAACAATCCAACACAGTTCAGCAGTCCACAATAGTAGGGGGTTATCCACAGAAGTTGTTGACTTGAGCCCTTCACAGCTCAGTATATTAAAATGGCTTTACTTTATATACCTCGTTTTTATGCTTTTCTGCTGGATGGTTAAGACTAAGATAAAGCAAGACCTTTGTCAGCCATGTGGATGAGTCACAGCCATTGTTTGACCAATTTGCTCTCTGTGAAAGCCTGAGAGAATTTTTCTGTCCATGTGACTCTCCTTAGGCACACTCTACATCATGATCACTTTCCTCTGTGGCCCCATAATCTCCTTGATCAGAAAATTTTGGACACAACTGAGTTACATTATGTGCAAGTTCTCCTATGTCCTGAGTCTTCACTGATCTTGAAAGGCTAGGTCCAAAATGTTGGCTGACCTTGCAGCCCTTCCTTTTCTCTAATTTTTGATCTGCAAACTTAGGTGGTTAACCCTCCAGAAGAGAAGTTCATTATTACCCTGCAACATATGCAGTTTGGTTTGCCCTCACTATTTGTCTAAATATCAGACATCGTAGGCATAACATGGAACAGGTATTTTCCATCAATACTGAGATATTAGACTTTAAATCCATACAGAATATGAAGAAAAAACAATTTTAAAAAATAGGAATGAACACTAACATATATTTACACAAAAATTTAGAAATTTATACATATACAGCATTGTAGTAGGACAGTCCTGTGACATTTATTTTTCCCTATGTCTTATTTTTCATTTATTACCCTTTATTTAAAAAAAACCAAACTTTTATTTGAAAGACAGTATAGTAATACTTGGTATGTCATGACAACAAGTATGTATTTAGAAGACCAGAATGACAGGCATTCCAAGCGTGACCCTTCTATTACACGTTGCTGTCTTCAGTGCAGTTGCTTGGTTCACAGGTATCAGCATGTGATAGCCAGGGTGAGAATCCTACCAATTAACTGCTAGTTTCAAAAACCTGCTGATGTTTCTCAGGATCATTGCCTTACCCAACTTGTGCATATAAATGTATGGTTTTGCCCCTGTCATGTTTCCCAGCTTTTCTCCTTGCCCTGTCCTCATTGTCTAATCCTCAAGTTCTTACTTTCCTTTTAATTGTGTTAAACCTTTCTATTTGTAATTCTTCCTTTGAGTACTTATACTAGGGAGACAATATGTAAATCGTCATTTCATATACATTCTAGTCTCCCTGTAACAAGAAAACTACAAATCAAGACCACAGTGGAATGCTAATTCATACCTGGCATTTAAAAAATTAACTATACAATACTAAGATGCAGAACAAACAGGAACACAAATTGTACAGCCACTTTGAAATGTAGTTTGAAGTATTTGCCAAAACTGAACATGTATATAGCATAAGATCCTAGCTATGATATACCAAATGCAAATACTTTCATAAGCATATATATATATATATATATATGATGGAATAATTTAAAAATTTGTTATTTTCTTTTTTTAAATGTATTTGGTACAGGGTCTCACTATGTAGCTTGGACTTATAGTGATCCTCCTGTTTTTAGCCTCCCCAGCACTGGGATTACACGCATGCTCCACAATGCCCAGTCTTGGTGGCTGGCTCAGTGTGCCCGGGGGTGGGTTCAGTGTGGCATGTGTTGCCAGGGATCCAACTCCAGTCTCTGCACTTGCCTAAGTAGGTGCTTAATCTCCTGAACTGTCTCGCAGGCCGTAAATTTGGTATTTTCTTGGAATGGCATACTTGATAAAAATTAGTCAATAAATCTAGCATACAAAACAATCATAGACATAATATTAAGCAAAGGAGGTCAGCCAATGTCAGAATACATATTGCATGATTCAATTTATAGTGATGGAAGTTTGTTCTTTTTTGTTTGTTTCTTTGGTTTTGTTGGAAGTTACATTTGGAAGGCAATTATTTTATTTCTTGTTTGGGGGATCATAAATGTGTTCACACTATAAAAATCATGCAACTGTACACTTAGGTGTTTTGTACTTTTCTGTATGTTTGTATGTTATTGCTCAATTAAATTATTTCCTCCAGAATTGAGTCCATTCAAATCTTTAGCTCTCATTTTTTTTTTTTTTTTGTATTTTAGGGGAGGGTCTACAGGGTGTTCAGGGTCCCACTAGTAGATTAGACTCATGGTAATTCTCCTGTGTACAGCTTCCCAAGCTCTGGGATTACAGGCCTGCATGCACACCCAGTCTCAGTCACCATTTCAGGAAGCCCCTGGGGCAGGGCTGGCACAGAAGGTTTGGGGATCGAAACCCGGCTCCTGCGCCTGCTTGCACTTTTAATTTGTTGAGCTATTTGGCCATCCCACTCTCATTCTTTAGTAAGAAGATATTAGTGAAGTTAGGGAGATAGTTCAGTGGCATTAGCATATGCCTAGCAAGGGCAATGGTCCTCAGTTCAATCCCTGGAACCAGAAGAAAAAAAAAGATATTAGTAACCACTAATAGCTGGATAACTGATAAAAATTAATGGTAGAAATAACAACAGCTAAGTGTTTGATTGAATTATTTGAAATTTATATTTTATGTGATTTAGTTTTTACACATAATTACATAGTTTGAGCTCAAAGTCGAATCTAAGAATATGTAGGTATAACTGAGGAAATCTTACCTGACACGTTAATTAAAGTAGGCAAGGCTACAGTGTAGGAAATGCTTGCCCCTCCCCTGTATATTTACTGGTTCAGTCTCAATTGTCAATGGCTTAAAATTACACACACACAAATTATTTCTAACACTTATTACAAACAAATTAAACATTGGGCATAAGCCTTCTATATATTATTCCTTTGTTTAATGGCTCTGCTTTCCTCTAGGTCCTTGAGAGTCCTCACCATTCTACAAAGAAAATGGAGAAACTATACTTTCTTTCAACTACCAGGATGACACAACCATTCTAATCAGATAGTAAGAATTAGTACACACACACACACACACACACACACACACACACACACACACCACACTCCCCACACACGAAAAAGTATGTATATAACCTGACATAAGATTGATACTGTTCTGTGGAAATCTTCAATGACCTTTTAAATGGGTTCATCTAATGTATTTTACATAGTCTTGCACAACTAGCATTTGGAGAGCTCTTTATTCTTTATCCAGGACAGTACCGTAACTTCTCTTAGCTTCTTTGTTATTTTCTATATGCTACATCTGAAGGTATAGAACATTTCAAGTTTGTGTAACTGGAAAATATTTTACTTTTAGTTTTCAAAGGTATGCTTGCTAAGTATAAAATTCATTGAGGATAGATCTTTTTTCTTTTTCAGTTATTGAATAAATAAGGACTGAACATTTTGGCACAGAGATTAATTTCTTACCCACTTACTCTTTTCTTTTTCTAATGTGGAGTAAAACATTATAAAATTTTGTTCTTCCTTGGCTAATATTTTTTCTATGTATATGCTTTAGTTATTTTTTTCTTTATAATTAATTTTAGATAATTTCATTTTTGTGTGTCTTGACATGATTTTATTTATATTTCTTGTGCAAAAGGCTCATTATTTTTGGAAATGTGGTGCTACAATTATAATTATATTCAAAAATTTTAAATCTTTAAATATTTATTGCTTACTCCACTCTACTTTGAAAATTCTAATTATATGAATGTAGGTTCTTGATTTTGGCACAGAGTGAATTATTATATGACTGATTTGCAAACTCTTCTTCATGTTTATTTTAGACAGTTTTTATAGTTGTATTCATTTAAGTTTTTAATGACTTTTTTACACTGTACAAGCTTTTATTAATCTCATTAGGTACTCATTTCAGAAATATTTCTCTAAAATTCACTCTCTCTACATCTTATCTTTCACATTTCAATATTTGTCTATAATTTTTAATTTACTATATAGTTATTATTGATTTTCAATAAAGTTAATAATAATTTTTAAACAAAGAATTAGTCATTTGGTCTTATAAAATGCAATGGAGCTGGCAAATGCTGCAAGCTCTGTGCTGAGAAATAATGTGCATGCTTAGACATCTCTGAACCCAAGACCGACCACAAGGTTGTGAACATTCTCAGCAAGGAATTCCAGCAAAAGCAGTTATAAAATGGCATCTTAATCAGGAATCTTATCACATGCAATGTTACAAAAAAGACACTGGAAAAAAGGAACATCCTTTCCTCTCAAGATTTGAGAGAAAGGGGATTCTGTGAGGAAGATATCAATTAAAAGGAAAGGTGAGATGGGGACTCCACAGTAATGGGAAAAGGAATATATCAAAGTTAAATATTTAGACCAGATAAGGGATGTTAGTAAATTCAGGAGATACTGTACAGGACAGAGACTTTTAAGAGAGAGAAAACAGGAAAACAAAGTGTTGTAAGCAGCCGAGTTAGATAGAAACATTTTAGGCAGTCAGGTACGGCCAGGTCCTCAAAAGAGATAACACAGAAGAGCAGATATTTTGTAACTATGGGAGGGATGGATGCTCCCACCATGGGCCGGACCCAAAGATCAAAGATCAAACAAATGCTGACCTCCCTAAATATTGGCATCCAAGACTGATCATCAACCTGAGGGAGACTGAAGAATCATTAATCCAACTACTATTGGATGGCTACCTCATAAAG
This sequence comes from Ctenomys sociabilis, assembly GCA_004027165.1. Lineage (NCBI taxonomy): Eukaryota > Metazoa > Chordata > Mammalia > Rodentia > Ctenomyidae > Ctenomys > Ctenomys sociabilis. The sequence continues at coordinate 89,150 of PVKA01001805.1, read as the reverse complement.
TCCTGTTCTACATTCACACCTGCTTGCTACATGACCCATTTGGTCCTGGACTTAATCAATTTTACTTGAGCAATGGTGCTTGTAATCCCATCGACTGCTCATAGTTTTGTCCCACCCCACATCCACCTAAGCGAGTTCCCATTTTCTCCACCTTTGCCCTGCATGGTTTTACTCTATAAAAGTTTCTGGAAGAGACAGTTTCCTGGAGAACAACCCACTCAGGCCCCCCTCCTGTCCCTCTCTGACAGGAGCTTTCTTTCCCTCAATAAATATATTCTGCTCATAACCTCCATTTGTTCCTAAAATTCATTCTTTGCTTTTAGAGAACATGAACTCGCCCAGGTCGGGTCAGGAGATCATTCTTCCCTATGTCATTTGGAGGTTCCCTATATCATTTGGAGGTCACCCACCCGAGACCACTTTCTCTCCCTGTGTCAAAAGCAGGGAGGACTCTGAAATAATTTGCATTCTTTATCCTCTAAGAGTAGAGTAAGCCACAAGCAGTGCACATTTCACCAAAAAAAGTTCAATTCTCACAGGAATGCTGAAAGTTATAGTTATCTCCCAATGTCCCTGGCAATGAGCTCTGTACTTAAAGGTGATGATATTAAACATAGCAAAACATGTTAAGAAACAATAGTTATCTAAACATAGCTATCTAACATCAAAATGCTGTTCCTGAATCTCTCGGGAGTGCCTGGGAAGAAGGTTTGTGCCAGAGCCAAAAAATGAGGTCAGAAGGTAAAGAATATGAGTTATTTAAAGATGTTCACTTTCAGTCCTCTCATTTAAGAAAGCTTCTGGGGACAAAGCATATATTGCTACTTCTTATGTCAACCTTGGTCAAAGTGATTGTAGACAATAACATTTTAAATTTTTTTTATTTTTTAAAGAAAACAAAATATAATCGCTGGCACGACGTGTTGTGCTGGCTCTGCTCCCAGGCGTGCTGAGCCAGCCACTGAGTATGGCATGGTGGCCCACACCTGTAATCCCAATGCTGAGGAGGCTGAAAACAGGAGTAACACTATGAGCCCAAGCTACATAGTGAAACCCTGCACAAAATACAAACAAACAAGCAAAGAAAAACACTAAAAGTATAGAAAATGCAAAATGGTAGAAAAAAATTAGAAACAATACAGAATTTCATTAAACATAGCAATAGGAATTTGACAGTGGTTGTTGTGTGGTGTTGTCTTCAAATAAGTTATTTAGACTACCAGGTAAAATACTTTTAATTTTTTTTTCATTAGAATATGTTTGAAATATATACTAATTACATTCATCTTGGGGATTAAGTGCATATAAACATGGCTTTGGGGCATTTTTATTCCCTCCCTCCACCCGATCCTCTCTCCTTCCTTCTTCTGCCCCTTCCCGTCTTCACATAGAACTCTCCCTGTTTCTTATAATCTCTCTCTTACTTTGCTTTTTAATTCATTCATATTCTGGATTTCTCATGATAGAGCTTCTGTGTTGGATTTTAGTTAGTATTATAATGGTGCAATTCTCTGGGATAATAAGAAAGGACAATTCCTTCACTCTTGGAGCTCAATTTATGCAAGACAGAAACATATTTATATTGTCCTGTTGCCTAATCAGCTGACATAGCTGGCTAAAAGGAATCTTCTAGAAAAGGCAGATGTTCATTCTTCTGGTGCCCTGTGAAAAAGAGCAGGGGACAGAGTAATTGAACTTGCTGCTTAGCTTGTCCTCTAAGCCTTTGCTATCACCTAAAAGAGCTGAGACTCAACTCAAAGTGTGTTAGGATAATATTAGCCTGTTGAAACAAAAATATCTAATATTTTCCCATTTTATTTTTTATATATTTTTAAAATATTTATTTATTTACTTATTATTTTGTGTAGGGTCTAACTATGCAGCTTGGACTCGTAGTGATCCTCCTGTTTTCAATCTCCCCAGTACTGGCATTGCAGGTGTGTCCTACAGCGCCCAGGCTCAGTGGACAGCTCAGCACACCTGAGGGTGGGGCCTGTGTGTCATGTGGTGCCAGGGATCAAATCCCAGTCCCTGAGCTTGCCTAAGCAGCCACTTAGTCTGCTGAGCTATCTCACCGGCCCTTAAATTTTTATTCTTTAAAGAACCCAAAATGGTAAAAAAAATAGAAAGGATATGAAATTTCATTAAACAATAAGAATTGAACAAAGGTTGTTGTATTGCATAATGTTATTTTCAAATTAGTTATTTAGGTTAGCAGACATAAATATGAAAAATCGGTAAAAAAACATAAATCAAAAAGGAAAAGAAAAATATAAAAATTACAAAATTAAATTAAGGTTTCTTGACAGAAAGTGGTATTATTTAATTAGTTGTCCAATCTTGCATAACTGTATCTGTTAATATGACCAACAGATTTGAGGATAAAAATAGATAATAAAACAACCATTGTTAGTTAGCTATTCTAGCTTCGAAAATCTGTAACATAGGTATTGCTGTTTGTTACTCTGCTTCTGTCTGTTTGGGCTATCTATTTTTGCCTTTGTTTTTACTCTTCAAAATAAAATAAAATAAATTTTAAAAAGTTACAGAATTAAATAAATAAATAAAAATTTAAGCATTCATATATTTATTTGCCACTTGAGTTTCCTTATTTAATAAGTGTGTATTTATCTCAAATGCTGATTTTTGGATTGGGTCTTTGAATTTGGGGGTCCTGATATTTTTTAATTCATTATATGTTGTAGATAAAAGTTCTTTGTCTAAAGGACAGCTGGCTCTCTAGTATTAGTACTCAAAAGAAGAATTAAAAATAGAAACATATAACACAATTAAAAGGAAAGTGAGAAGTTGAAGATTGGGCAATGAGGAAAGGGCGAGGAGAAAAGCTGAGAAACAAGACAGGGGCAAAACCATACATTTGTGCACACAAGATGGGCAAGGCAGTAATCCCGAGAAGCATCAGTAGGTTTTTGAAAGTAGCACTAAAATGGTAGAATTCTCAATCTGACTATCTATATGTCAATGGGGTGTTAAAGTCCTCCAGCAGAATTGTGTTATTACCCATTTCATTTTTTATGTCTGTTAAAATTTGTCTTATGCAGTTGGGTACTCCTACACTAGGTACATATATATTTACAATTGTTATCTCTCCCTCTCTCAGTTTTCATCTAACAAGTATTCAGTGACATTCTTTATCTCTTTTAATCATTCTTAGTTTGAAGTTGATATTGTCAGTAACCAGAATAGCTATCCCTGCTTTTTATTGGGTTTTGGTCAGAAGGGGCATTGTTTCCATCCTTTGACTTTCAGTCTGTGAATTTTCTTTTGAGTTAAAAGTGTTTCTTCTATACAGCATATTGTTGGATTTTGTTTCTTATTCCACTCTGTCAGAATGCTTCTTTTTATTGGTGAATTGAAGCCATTTACATTGATGGTTGTAACTGATACATATTGGCTTATCTCTGTCATCTTATTTTCCTATTGTAGGATCCCTACTTTTTCTGTTTGTTTGCTCTGCTTGGTGGTTCCTTGATGTTATTCTTGAAATTGTGGTCATTTATGTTTCTTTCTATGATATCTGTCAGTACTCTTTGTAGGGTTAGTTTGGTGGTCATGAATTTCTTCAGTTGTCATGGAAGAATCTTATCTCATCAATGAAATTGAAATTAAAATTTTACATTTATCATTAAATTTAATAGTTTTGTTGGGTACATCAATCTGGGTTGGAAGTTGTTTCTTTCAGGACCTGAAATATCTCACTTTAAGCTCTTCATGATTTGATGGTCTGTGTTGAGGAATCTTCTGTGATTCTGACAGGCTTTCCATAACAGGTGATCTGTTTCTTCTAACAACTTTTCATAATCTCTTCTTTTGCTCAGTTTCTGGGATCTTGATTATTATGTGTTTAGGTTTAGATTTATTTTTATTATGGCTAGCTGGAGTTCTATATGCCTCACTTATGTATATGTCAGTTTCTTTTCCCATGCTTGGGAAATTTTTGGTACTACTTTTGCAAACAATCTTTTTATGCCATTTGTATTGACTACATCTTTTTGCTGTTACTTATTTGTCTTATATTGTTTTTCTTTACATCATCTTACAGTTGTTGCATTATTATTTCCTGGTTCTTTGTTGCTTATAAGAGGTCTTTCTTTTCATGTTCACTAGCCACAATGTTACCTTCAAGGTCTGAAATTCTATCTTCAGCTCTGTTCAAGTGGTCTTGCCAACTTTTAATGAAATTTTTAATGTCTTGGATATCTGTTTGAATCTCTTTCATGCATTCTCATTCTTTCTTACATTCATTCAATGTTTCCATCAATTTCCTGGTATTCCTCTACATTTTTCTTCCCTGTCTTCTTTAGATGTGCTGATCTTCTTTCATGATTGTGGTCAATTCAGATTTTTACCTGAGAGATTATTTTTTATCTGATTTCCTGATGAAATTGTTTCTTTACTTCAGTTGCTATCATTTCAGAATACAAGTATGTGACTTCCAAGTTCTTCTATGACCTTGTCTCCTAGACTTGTTCTGGGTGGACTAGAGGCCTGAGATTGCCTTTTACTCCTTTGTTTTGGCTTTTTTTTTTTTTTTTTTCTGAACCAGGGATTGAACTCAGGCCCTTGTGCTTGCCGGGAAGCACTTATTCCACTGAGCCACCTCCCTGGCCTTAGCTATTTGGCACTTTTTGAAGCTCCCATTGTTTGCTCTGACTCAACAGTAATGGTAAGGGTTTGGGAAATGTGTGTGAGAGTGGGTGGGCAGGTTCACCAAAGCTCTCATTGTGTGAGGTTCAGTGTGGATTCCATCTTGGTGGGGAGGAGGAAGCCACAGCTCAAGAAGGACGCTAAAGCAAACAAGTCACCTCACTCCTGAGATGAACATCCTGTCTAGTCAAGGCTTGCTACCAGTTGCTAAGCAACCTAGTGTCATGCATTACTAACTTCACAGAAGTGTAAATAAAAGACAGTTTTGTTGTAAAAAAGGGGGGAGGAAAAAATATATATGTCAAGAGTTAGGATAGATATACAGCTACTTTCTCTTAGTTCACTGAGAATAAAAGTTTATACTAATATTGTTTAGATAAGATATCACGTCTGCATCTTGTCCTCTAAATAACTACTGTGATGACAACATGCAGTGTATTAATTATTGTGAACATCCTACTAACCTGTTTTGAAACTGTTTCATCGCTATTTTATCTTTTTCTCTCATTAAAATGAATAAAAATTAAAAAGAAAAAAGAAGGATCTGATGATGATGAGGGCAGGCTGAAGCTCGGCGAGGCTCTCTCGATGGTGGTGGTGGGGACAGGGTAGGGCTCACCAAGGCTCCTGCTGCCAGTGGAACAGGTGGCAGCACCTCAGCAGAAATACAGTGATGGCAATGGTGGGAGATGCAGTCACAGCTCTAGCGATGGTAGGAGAAGAGGGTGGGGCAGGGTTAACCAGTCCCCATAGCTGTCCTCGGACCACCTGACTTCTACAGCAGTGGGAGAAGTGGCCGCATCTCAGCTGACCTGTCTCCTACTTTAAAAAGAAGATAAAGTTTCGTTCTCTTTCGTAGAACAGGCTACTGTGCTACAGGTTGGCAGACAGCTCTCTTGAGTGCAATCATCTTGGGGTTTGTGCCTCACCCTTATTCATCCTGTGTGTTGTGTGTGTGTGTATGTCTGTCTGTCTGTCTGTCTGTCTCTGTCTCTCTCTCAGGGATTGAATGCAGAGTGTTTGCACAGAGTGACACTCTCAGCTCTTTTTATTTTTTATTTTGGGACAGGGTCTCATCAACTCACTAAGTTGTTGGGGTAAGGCTTGGACTTGTGATCTTCTACCCCAGCCTCCCAGAGTGCAAGGACCTGTAGGCATGTATCAACACTCCTGGCTAGGAGAATGTGTTTTAACTATGTGAGTCAAAACTGATATACTCTACTCTGATCAAATTTTACTAACAGGAGTTAGTCATGTGGCTACAGTTAACTGCATGTAGAAGTTATAAAGGATGCTATGGTTTGCATCTAGATATCCCCCAAAGCCTCTCATAGTTATGAGTGCAGGTTTCTAGAGTTTGTGATTGATTCATGGTCCAATGCTAGGACTAAGTATGTGAATGCTACACCCGCCCTAGGGCAGACAGCTTACATACAGTATAAGGGACCGAAAGATCTCTCTCTTTCTCCCTCCTGTCTTGCTGATTTTGCTACTTTCTACCGCAATGAAGGGATACCCCACTGTCCTGTGCCACTGTACCTTGGAACCAACATATTATGGACTAAAACTTCTATAAACTGTGAGCTAAATACAACTTTCCTCCTTGTGGATGTTGGGTATTTTATGTCAACAACAAAAACTGTAACTAAAACAAATGGCATACCCAGCAAGATAAGCCCTATAATAACTTTGAAAAATTAGAAAGTAGATTTTGGTGGGTGTCTTGCAGTATCCATCTAGGCAGGATAAGGGAGTAAAATGAAATCATTAAAATCATTTTATATATTTTATTACTTTTTTTGGTAACAGTTTAAACTCAGGACCTTGGATTTTCCAGGCAGACACTTGTGCTGCTGAGCTATATCCCCAGCCTTACATGTAATATTTAAAAAATACATAAGGGCTGGGGATAGTTTATAGTAGAATGCTTGCTCAGTATTATAAGGCCCTGGGGTTTGACCCCTAACCTGATGAAAAAGCAATATATAGGTGAATTTTATGCGTATCAAAGTGGTATACACCATTTGTTGTAAAATATTCTCAAATTCTGAAAATTGTAATTTTTCTGAAATTACTAATGATGTAAATTACAGAGATCAGTTTTACTCTTAATTCGGACCTATCTTTAAAAATGAAAGTTAGTTTCTAAGTCTATGTTGTTAAGATTTTTAATTCTTAAGTCAAATCTTCACCATAAATAAGCAAATACTCTGAATACTGAATATTACAAGCAAAGAAAAATAAATAGAGGTTCTTTTTTTACAGCATCTCTATGAAACAATCATCCTGAGAACTGGTGGACCCCAAACATGGCACACTTGAAGAAATCTAAGCCTATGCACATCATAATTAAACTACAGAAAATCAAAATAAGAGAAAAATCTTATACCAGTAGGAAGTGCCATATCAAATATAAGATAACTAAAATTCAAATGATCACAAGTTGCTTATCAGAAAGCATGGTGATACAATGCAATAAAATATCTTCTAAGTGCGAAAAGAAAACAATTTCAATTCATAATTCAATGTCCAGGGAAATTTCTCTTAAAAATGAAGGCAGAATAAAGGTATTTTTAGATAGAGAAAGTTTTAGGAATTTGGGCCCACTACGCCCGTAGTATAAGAAATGCTAGAGGAAGTTCTTCAAGTTTAATGGAAATAATACCAGAGGAAAACTTGGTTTTTAAAATGATATGAGCAGCATGGGGAATGCTAAGTATATGAATGGATGTAGAAAAGTAGTTATGTGTTTACTTCTTTAACATATATGTGATTTTGAGAACCAGAAATTAAAACATTGTTATAATTAGTGTAAAGTGTGTACAAAAGTAATATTTACAGCTGAAAATAAAACACAGTTCAAATAAGGATAACTGGACCTAGATAGCTGCAATGTGCTACATTAACTCTAAATAGGTTATTGAGAGGGTTAAAGATGTATATTGTTTTACTTAAAGCGGCTGCTAAAAAATGTTGTGAAGAGATATGGTTAAAAGGCTAAGAGATACATATAAGTAAAAATCTCAAAACTAACTAAATGGACAGAAGATGGGAGAAGACTAAAACAAAAATCTGGCAAACAGAAACAATAAATTGTAGACTTGAATCCAGCTATTTCAATAATTTAAATCCAGCTATTTAAACATACAGTATTCCAATAAAGAAAAATAGATTATCAGAACAGGTTAAAAAGTAGAACTAACCATTTACTGACTACATGAAATGTACTTTAAATATAAAGATGTACTTTAAATATAAAGATAAAACATTGTATGTACATTAATGGTACTAGGATAGCTAAAATGAACTTTACAGTTATGTCTACTTTATTTTCAACAAAGTTGCCATAGCAATGGGGAAGGGAAAATCAAGAAACACTGATGGAAAACCTGGATATCTAAATAAAAAGAAAAAGAAAAAAAAAATATATATATGTATCTTTATTTCATACAATACAATAATTGTAATACAAAATTAAGTCAAAAGTGTAATAGAACTAAAGATAAAGTGACAATTATAAAACTACTGCAAAGAAACTTTTTAAAAAAACTGTTGCAGGGAGGCTGGCCAAAAAGTTCAGCGGATTAAAGCACCTGCTTAGGCAGACGCAGTGGCTCAGGTTCGACACCCTGCCTGACCCCTCACCCCCACCCCCTCCTGCTGTGCTGGCCCTACCCCTGAGCACGCTGAGATGGTGATTGACGCTGGGCATGGTGGCCCACTCCTGCAATCCCAGCTCTTTGGAAGGCTGGAAACAGGTGGATCACTACCAGTCCGATCTACATAGTGAGACTCTGTACACCCTGTACAGCCCTTAATAAAAAAAAAAAAAAAAAACACCAAAAGTTAAAAAAAAAAGTTGCAAATTTGAAGTAGGCAAAGACTTCTCAGACACATAAAGATGAATCATAAAGGAAAAACTGTATGAATTGGACTTGATCTAAATAAATTTTTTCTCTTTGGAAGATAGTATTAAGAAAATGAAAAAGCAAATCACAGAATAGGTGAAAATATTCTCTACCATATATCTGACAAAAAACTGCCTAGTATTCAGAATACAGGTTAACAATAAGTAATAGCTTTTTGGCCAAGGTCATTACTTGACTAATACTACTTTCAAATTATTTAAACTCAGTAACATCTTATGAAAGATAAATTGAGTAAATGAAGAGATATTAAGTGTCAATTAGTCATCAGAAAAATGCAAATTAAAAACTACAATGAGATGCCATTACAACCATTATAAAGCATAAAATAAAGCAGACTGACAGTAATAAGTACTGGTATGGTGGCAGATTAACTGGAACTTTTATATACTAGAGATAGGAATGTAAAATGGTATGGCCATTCTGGAAAAAAAAAATGTAGAACTTCCTTAAAAGTTAAACATACACTACCATAGAATCTACTCATTCTCCTTCTATATATATACATAAGAAAAATGAAATCACATGACCACATAAAAACTTTTACAAAAATATTTTAGCAGCTTTTTCCACAGTAACTCCAAACTGAAAAGCCCAAATGCCCATCAATCAACACATATCATATATCCATACAAGGGCTACTATCCAGGAGTACTGATGCTCTTTGTTGAACAATACTCAACAAAATGAAGGTGTATAAAATAATACAGATGAACCTGAAAATCATTAGGCTAAGTGAAAGAAACCAGACACAAAACAGTGGATGACATACAAAATGAAACTGTACTGTAGTGATAAAACACAGATCAGTGAATTCCTGGAGCCAAAGGCAGATGAATCAATTGACTGCAAAAGAGAAAATGAATCTTAGAGGTACTGAAAATGTTCTGTAGTACTTTTTATTAAGATTGTGTTTTCTCAGATATGTACAACTGTCACAACTCATTAAATTATTTTAAATGGATAGGGTTCACGGCACATAAATTGTTTATCAATAAATTGTGTAAAAACTGGGTCTCTTTTGTATCACTATTCATAGCTCGAATCTACTTCTCAATTTCCAACAATTTTAATTCAGTGGTTCTGGTTTCACCTTCTGAAATCATGCTTATAAAAGCATAAACAAAGGCTACAAGTCTTTCAAATATTTGAAAGACTGAATCTTTTCCTCTTCATGTTATATACTACCCCCTATAGTCTCTCACCTGGTTCTTTATATATTCTTTTACTTCCTTAATCTCTCTACTTTCTCATTTCATAATACACTTTAATCAATAATTCTTACAAAAAGAATCACCCAAAACTGAATTGCAATACTTTAAGTGTCACATGCTGAGTATTGTTCAGAGGAAGCAGGAACAACATGGAACTCATTACTAGATAGTTTGAGCTAATTTGGCAGAGACCAATTTTTAAGGCAAGCCTATTACTGTAGACTCCTCAGTGAAATAAGAGAGTTGCAATTATTTATTGGACATAAGGTTTTATTAATTCTTAGTATCCAGAAATGATATTATAGATAAAAATTCCAAGAAATTTTCTCAATTAGGAATATAAATAAATTGAAGTGTGTTGTTGAAGTGACTCTGAGTAAAAACGTGTTTTCATTATATAAAAAAACTGTTTAGCTTTGCATCAGATTTGAATTTAATGAGGTACACATTATTTGTTCCATTTGCATGCAGATTTATAACCCTTACTTCTGATGCTAGAGATTTTTCCAGGCATGTGCTTTAAACTTACAAGAACAGAAACTATGCTTGATCTTGGCCAAGTGCTTTAGATCGTGCAGACTTGTGACTTGCTATGTAGTCTCTGTGAGTTGGAAAAATTAAAAACATATGGCAACTCAGATGTTAGATCAAAGGAAATAAAATATTAAATAATATATATATATATATATATATATATATATATATATATATATATATATCCCCATGTGATTTGTGGTGTTTTTTTTTTTTTTTTTTTTTTGGTGAAACTGGGGATTGAACTCAGGTCCTTGTGCTGGGAAGTCATCTTCCCAGCCTCTAATTTGTATATGTGGATATGTTGAGAAACATGCCACTTTAAAATGAAGCTGAAAGAAAAAATCTTTTTATACTTTAGATCTACTAAAGTACTACTAAAGTGCAGTAAACAAAACGGGAATTTTTTTGAAGTCAGGGATTTTAAAAATATACTTTTTCTAACTGTAACATTTTTTTTTTTTTGAGACAGGGTCTCACTGTGCAGTTCAGGCTGGCCTTAAGCTCACTTTGTAGCTCAGGCTGGTCTCGAACTCACAACAATCCTCCTGCCTCAGCCTCCCTAGTGCTGGGATTACAGGCATGCGCCACCACGCCCGGCTAACTGTAACATTTAAACAACAAAAATCAACATCAATATCTCTTCAAGGGAAATATAATTTGTAGGAGGAGCTGGAGACAAGATATAGAAATACTTGGGCATAATCACTATGTCAGATCCAGGCAATCATGCCTATAATATTTCCTGGCTGGGAGAAATTTTCTGCTAAACCTGGCAAATAGTACTTTAATCCTGGAACAATAAACTCTGCAATATTATACCTTACAGCCTATAATGTGATTTATTTAGTCAAAACTTCCTTAAGCCGGGCATGGTGGCACATGCCTATAATCCCAGCACTAGGGAGGCTGAGGCAGGAGGATTGTTGTGAGTTCGAGACCAGCCTGAGCTACAAAGTGAGTTTAAGGCCAACCTGAACTGCATAGTGAGACCCTGTCTCAAAACAACAACAACAACAAAAAAACTTCCTTAAATAGGACCAACCAAATAGCTCAGTGCATTAAAGTACCTTCAAGCAGGTGAAGGGGTTGGGAGTTTGATCCCCGGCCTGTTGTGTCGGCCCCACCCCTGGGACTGGCTGAGATGGCACCTGAGACTGGGCATGGTGTTGCATGTCTGTAATCCCAGCTCTTGGGAGGCTGTAAGTAGCCAGATCACTACCAGTCTGATCTACTAGTGAGACCCTGTATACCCTATTGACCCTTCCCTAAAATACAAACAAACAAACTTCCTTATATGACTTATAATACAAAGCATCCTGCTGGGAAAAAGTTTTCTATTGGTTAATCATTCATGCATTTCTACATGTATGAATGGAGTAGAATATGTAAACAAAAGTTGTGGGATCTGGTAGGACTTCTTTTTAGAGTTAATGATGTATGTTTTCTCTAGGATGGCATAAAAACTGCTTGAAATACATCAATAATGTTCCTAATGATCAATGATACCTTATAATGTGATAGCTTTTATTTAAAAGGTATCTGAAACAAATTTTAATGATACATTTTAAACTTGGAATACTCTCACAAAAAAAAAAATCATTTCACTTTTGTAGTCTCACATTGTTTCTTTATTTTTTTATGTACTTAGTACAGTGTCTATAGGGTCTCACTGCACAGATCTAGACTTGTAGTGATCCTCCTGTTTTCAGTTGGCCAGGTACTGGGATTACTGGCGTGCGCCACAACGCCAGGTCTCAATCAGCATCTCAGCGAGACCTGGGGGCGGGGCTGACACAGCACACCAGAGGTCGAACCCCAGTGCCTCAGTCTGCCTGAATTCCGCTGAGCTATTTGGCCGGCCTTATTTATTTGTTTGTTTATTTATTTATTTGGTACAGGGTCTCAGTACACAGCTTGGACTCATAGTGAACCTCATGTCTCAGCCTCCCCAGCACTGGGATTACCACATGAACCACCCTGTCTGGTTTTCATGCTGGCAGGGTGTGCCCAGGTCCAGGGTTTGCACGGTATGTGGTAAATGGGAATCAAACCCTGATTCTTGCACATGCCAGGCAGGCGCTTAGACTGCTGAGCTATTTCCCAAGCCCCATATTCTTGTCTCTTGAACTATCAGGAATTTTATTTCATACCCAGTCTCCTTGTATTTTCTTAAATCCTCAGCCATCAGCTTTCAGGATGTGTTCCTGGCCAGAACAGTTCACATGGACCTACCTCAACCTGTATTGCACTCTACACTGGTGGAAGGATGGGACTTTTCAGCTTGAATGTATAATCCATTCTTTAGACACATACGCAATGCATTTATTCTGTGATCCATTCTTTTAGGCATCCATATATGTCATTTATATGAATTCTCAGATATTTCTGCATCCATAAATAACTAAATTATAGTGTTATTTCAATTTTGTTGTGACATTGGTGTTTCTTAGGCCACTAATTAGAGTTAAACAAAGCATTAATCTGAGTTTATAATGCAGGTAGGTACTCTCTTCCCACCAAAGACTGTGAAGCATTTTTTTACTCTGAGACCACAACCCCTAATTGTTGGAATCATAGCTTTTGTGGCAAACCTACATAACATACCTTCCTGTATTCCAGATAATGACTAGCAGATGGTGTTTGATGAACTCTTGACTTTACCAGTGTGTTCTATTAACCATCACAAATACCATATATTTTCATAAGTATGTTTACCTTCCTGGCTGAATTCATATCTCCCAATTCTAGAACTACCACTGCACCCACAGTGATGGTTCATCTGTCAGTACCAGCATATGTCTGTCTCAGCATTGTGTTTTTTTAGGCTCATAGATCTCTATGTAGAACCTATGACTTTGGAAGGCCTTGCTGGGGGCCCAGGTGATCTGTGAGCACTGCTTCACTGAGTCTCTGATGTTACCACAGCTTATCTTGCTGCTTCACATTCAGATTGCTGCACACTGGATGTGAAAACATCTTTCTTGGGGTACCTAGCACTGTTAGGCTATCTAAAATCAGCACTGAGCTGACTCGTGCACTTGCGCCTGCCCATCTTCTCTCACAAAAGCTATCATATTCTTGGACCTGGTACACATTATGGACAACCTGAATTTCTAGAGAACATCTTAAATTTAGCTCCTTCCCTTCTAGATTGTTGATGGTGGCAGCTGCTGTGAGAAAACTTATGTGTCTATTTCCCCTGTGGCTTCATTCTTGGCAGATACGGATATAGCACTCCCATTTTTTTAAACCAAGAATCACCCCAAATGTTAAAATATGTTATATGCCCTGCACTTTCTCAATGCTTTGGAGAAACTAAACATGAGATAACGTATTCTTAAATACATTGTATCTTAACATATATCACAAGTGAATAATTATCTGCCATAGCATTCTCTCACTCTCCTCTCTTCCTGGGAAGGATTCAAGGCAATGCATTATCCTGCATCTTCATGAAATTTATTTCTGTTAGTTGGTCCTCATTCCAATCAATCCAACATCATAGCTAGTTATTTATAACACAAGATTTTCAATTAACTACAAAATTACATCACTTCTAGAAAATATCTTGCATCTGACCAACATACATACAAAACTAAATAATCCTTGAACATATTACAATGTTCTGTTAGTTATTTTATTGAGACAAAGGACTAAACAAAACAAAAATGCTTGTTATATAAGTGTGCTTTAGGGCCAGGAATAGAGCTCAGTGGTACAAGTGCCTGCCTGGCAAGGGCAAGGTCCTGAATTTGATTGCTGGTACCAAAAAAAAATCCTGAAAGTGTGTTTTATTCTCTAATTTCTGGCATTTAAATATTTTTAAACTGTCTTGCAGTGGTTTCCAAAAGTTCCTTCAAATAATCTCTTTATCGGGTGCCAGGGAGATGATTCAGTGGAATAAGTGTTTCCCTGGCAAGCTCAAGGGCTCAAGGGCTCAAGGGCCTGAGTTCAATCCCTGGTACCACAAAAAACAAAAAAATCTCTTTACCCATATAATATGTTTCAAGTCACACTAAGATAATCTTACATAAGAACAAAAGATTCTAGATGGGAGAATCTTGATTACAATGTCAGATAAGGTCTACCCCATAGGGGCTGGGGAGATGGCTCAGTAGGATAAATGCTTCCCTGGCAAGCATAAGGGTCTGAGTTCAATCCCCGGTGCTGAAAAAAAAAAATCTACCCCATTCAGATATTAACTATATGAAAAAATACGTTACTTCCTATTTACTGAAAGGCTTTATGATAATGGTAAAAGAATTTAGTAGGAAAGACAAAACCTAGTATTCACTTCAATGAGAAGTGTGTGGTTTACTACAAAAATCTACATACAACTAACCACAGAGCACATAACCCCCTTCTGAAGGAACTGATGACTTTATCATATAGTATTATTATTATTGCTGTTATTGTTGCTTGAGATGTTTCCATTTTGTTACCTAGATTGATTTGAAACTTCTATGCTCAAATGAGCCTCCTGCTTCAGCCTCCTATGTAGCTGAGACAATAAGTATGCACCAACACACATGGCTTCATATTAATTTCTAATTAGGAAGTGCTTATATTTTCCAAGTTTGTCCTTAATTTGCAAATTTCTATTCTGGGGTGTTCGCTTCTTACTTCAGGATTTAAGTTACCACATTTTGGATTCCACCGCACGATCAAGTAAAAGAATCACCACTGAACACTGAATTTTTTTCAGCTGACTTATAATCATTTTCACTGGCTGACTGTGAGATTCTTCAGTTTTGGGTCTAACTGGAGTAGCCTGTCTGACAGTCCCACTAGAATCAGCATTCTTGCCTTTGGAGAACACAGGTATTTTAAATTCATTTGTTAGGAGTGAATTTTTGCTTAAAGAAAAAGAAATAAAATTTTCTCAAATACAGCTCCTAGGGCCTTGTGCAATACTATTAAATATCTTTGCTTATAGATAAAACTGAAGGATTGTTTTTTCTAATTGGTTTATTGTAGGCAGCTAAATTACATAGAAATATCATAGGCAGTCAGATAAGGAGCCAGTGTGGCAAACAAGACACCTTACGACTGTGAACACTTGTGCTGTGGGCCAGGCCTCAAGACAAAACACGAAACAAATGCATGCACATACCTCCTTAGGGATGGACATCAGGGACTGATATTCTAAATAGGTCTCTATCACCTTGGTAAAGCCAAGAAGAGTCGCTAACCCAATCCCCTACCAGAAAAGCTCTTCTGTGTTCATGTCCACTAGCTACAGGATTATAATTTCCCCCATTTGATCTTGATTTAATCAATTTCATCTGAGAAACTATGCTTCTAATCTTGTTGGTTGGCCATATTTTTGTCCCACCTCATGCCCACCTTGTGATTTCCCATTTTTTCCTCATCTTGGACTTGCCTCATCTCATAGTTTTGCTCTATAAAAATCCCTTAAGATGCCAGGTTCCTTAGCAACCCATTCAGGACCCCTTCTCTCTCTCTCTCTCTCTCTCTCTCTCTCTCTGACAGAAGCTTTCTTTCCCCCCATAAATACATTCTTCTCTTCACCTCTATTGTTCCTAACATTTATTTTTTGATTTTAGAGAATCTGAACTTGTCCCACACATCTAACAGGTTGGGAGTTTCTTTCCTCTATATCATTATGAATTTTTTGGTAGCATGAATATTTATTAAATCCCTAAAGAACAATTGTTCCTTGATTTGTGCATTGCTTAGTCATTTTTTTTGCTACTTAAACACCTATTTAAGCCACTTAAACACCATTATTTTAGCTCCATCGTGAACATTTTAAAAGGAAATTACAAGGTAGAGAGAATATTTTAAAAGGAAGTTACAAGGTAGAGAGACTCATATCCATATTTCTTTTAAACTATTCTAGTCTTTCTGTAAACTATATCTTTTTTTTTGGGAAGGATCTACAGAGTGTTCAGGGTCTCACTACTAGATCGGACTCATAATGATCTGCCTGTTTACAGCCTCCCAACAGCTGGGATTACAGATGCCCCACCATGCCCAATCTCAATTGCTGTCTTGGCACGCCCTGGGGGCGGGGCCAGTGTGGCAGGCTGGAGACTGAACTCCCAGCCCCTACATCTGCTTGCAGGTGCTTTAATCTGCTGAGCTATTTAGCCACCCCACTATATCCTATTTTTGATTCCAAATAGGCCCTTGCATTAGCTCTAGTCTGCATGAATATACCTTTTTGGTCTGTGACAAACTTCAGATAAACCAAAGACCTCAGTATAATAGCTAAAATTGTAAAACTTTGAGAAGAAAACCTTTTTAATACTGAATTTCTTAAATCTTTTATTTATTTATATACTTGGTACAAAGTCTCACTAAACACCTTGTACTCATAGTAATCCTCCTGTCTCAACCTTACCAGTGCTGGGATTATGGGTATGTGCCACCATGCCTGATTTTGGTGGTGGGCACAGCAGCATGGCATGTGGTACCAGGAATTGAACCTGGGTCCTTGTGCTTTCCAGGCAGGTGCTCCTACCCCTGAGCTATCTCCCCAACTCCCTTTTTAATATTGGGCTTAGCAAAAACTTAATAGATATGACTCCAAATTTAGGGCAAAAAGAAAATAAACTGAATGTTATCAAAATTAAAATGTTTATTAAAAAACTAGAACTTTTGAAATCCCATTCAAACCAGTTATCCCTCTACTGGGACTTTTCCCAGAGGAAAAGTGACATATGTGCACCTATGTTTATAGCAGCACAATCTGTGATACCCAAATCTCGGAAACAACCAAGATGCCTGTCATCTGAGGAATGGATGAAAAAGATGTGGTAGTTCAATACAATGGAGTTTTACTCAGCTATAAAGAATGATAAACTCAAAGGCTTTATATTTAAGTGGATGCCATTTGAAGATACACTCCTATATGAAATAAACCAGACCCATATGAAAATATTCA
The DNA here is from genome assembly GCA_004027165.1 of Ctenomys sociabilis. Taxonomy (NCBI): domain Eukaryota; kingdom Metazoa; phylum Chordata; class Mammalia; order Rodentia; family Ctenomyidae; genus Ctenomys; species Ctenomys sociabilis. The sequence goes on along the minus strand of PVKA01001805.1, from coordinate 71,895 downwards.
TATAGTCTCCCTAGTGTAAGAACTCAAAAGAAGAAATAAAAATAGAAAGGTATAACATAATTAAAAGGAAAGTGAGGATTAAGAAGAAAGGGCAAGAAAACCTAGGAAACATGGCAGGGGCAAAACCATGCATTCATATGCACAAGATGGTCAAGGCAATGATCCTGAGAATCTTCAGCAGGTTTTTGAAACTAGCAGCTAATTAGTAGATCCTCACCCTGATTAACTATATATGCTGACAGCTGTGAATTAAGCAACTGAACTGAAGATAGCTATGTGTAATACTAGGGCCATGCTTGGAATGCCTGTCATTCTGGTCTTCTAAATACATACTGCTTCTCATGTCATATCAATTACTGCTTTACTCTCTCTCAAGTAAATGTTTGTTTTGTTTTGTTTTTTAAAAAGGGTAATAAATGAAAACAAGAGACAAGAAAAAAGATCTTTTAGCTGGAGAGATAGCTCAGTGGTCTAATGTGCCTGCTTAGGCAGAGCACAGAGGCCCAGGTTCGATCCCCACCATGCCATGCTGGCCCCACCCCCGGGGCATGCTGAGACTGCAATTGAGACTGGGTGTGGTGGTGCCAGCCTGTAATCCCAGCACTTGGGAGACTGAAAACAGGAGAATCACTACGAGTCTGATCTATGTAGTTAGACCTTATAGATCCTGTAGTCCCTGTCCTAAAAATACTAAATAAATAAATAAATGCTTTTAGGCAGGCATTGTGGGGCGCACCTATAATTCCAGTACCATAGGTGGGTAAGTCATAAGGACTGCAGGTTGCCTGGACGTTAGTGACTTAGCAAAATACAAAAACTAAAAAAGTGTTCAGAGAGAAGGCTTTGGGTTTATTCCCCAGTACAGCAAAACCAAATGAATACATACAAAAACAATTATACACCAGAGTATACAACCTACTAAATGGGAAAAAGAAATATTTCTAACTCATATATCTAATAAGAGATTAAAATCCAGAATCTATAAAGAACTCTTAAAGCTCAAAAGTAACTCCCCAAAGTTGGTAAAGGACTTGAAAAGACACTTCTACAAAGGTATTCAAATGATCATTAAATCTAAGAAAAGGGTTCAATATTATTAGCTATTAAGGAAATGCAAGTCAAAACCACAATGAGAAACCTACACTTCATACCTACTAGTATGACTATAATTAAAAAAATAGAAATAACATATTAACCAGTATATAGAGAAACTGGGACTGTTGCACTTTGTCAGTAGCAGTGGAAAGTAGCACAGTTGTTCTTGAAAACATTTTGGCAAAATTTAAAGTGTTAAGCAGAGCTACCCATATGACCCATTCCTAGGTATATATCTGAAAGATTGAAAACAGGGACTCAGAGAGATTTTTATATACTAATATTCACAACAGAAAAACCATGGAATCAATCCCAATGTGCCTCAATCAGGATAAAAGATAGGCAAAAATGTGATACATTCACCCTCAAAAAAGGAATAAAATTCTGTAAATGTTACAGTATAGATGGATGTTGAAAACATTGTGTTAAGTAAAACAGGCCAGACACTGAAAGATAAATATTGTATGATTCCACTTACATGATGTAAACTCATAGTGATGGAAAATAAAATAAAGGTTATTAGAAACTGGAGAACAGGGGAAAAGAAGAGTTATTATTTCATGGATACAAAGTTCTTTTGGGGATGATGAAGAATTTTGGGTGTGGATAATGTGATGGTTATATATTACTATGAATATATTGAATGCCAAAAATGATACACTTATGAATGGTTAAGATTATAAATAGTATAATTACAAAATTATAAATACTATTTTACCTCATTAAAAGAGTAAAAGAATGAGAAGAAGGAAGGATGAGAGGGTGGGATGGGGAAAAAAAAGGTGAGACGAGGGGAGCGAAAAAGAGGGAAGGGAGAGAAAGCGCTCTAGCTAGGATTGGCTGTAGAGTCCCAGTTGGCATCTCTGATTTGCTCACTGGGAAGAGGAAGGGAAGAAGCAGTCTTGGTTAAAATAACACTGAAACTTCTGTGAATAAGGAGAGAGACTGAAGGGAGGGGAGGAAATGGGGGGGGGAGTGACATATATCAAATTCCCTATGATGAATGTTATCATTCTGTATGTCTAAAATGTACTGATAAAATAAAAAAATATTGAAAAAAAAACAGTTTTGCTTTTCTTACAGAATTTTCATGAGTTTTTCTTGGAGCAATGTTTCTTTATTTGCTGTGTATCTTTAGAACCATTTCCAAAGGACATGAGTGACTGTTTTTCTTTAGTTTTCACCACTAGTTTCACTGAGAAGTGTGTTAATTGAGCCCTGCACTAAGAAGCTGATATATGCATGCTTTGCATTTTTAAATTACTTATGTTATTTAATTTAGTGGACTGTTACAGTATTTGCATATTGGTAGTAAAACTAAATCTTTAGAATATTATAATATTAGAAAATATTCTAATATTCCTAATATTAGAATATTTTCTTAGAGAAATGCAGTAAGATAAATCTATCCCTAAATGGGATTTTTTAACTACTATTATCCTGATTTTTTTTAAACTTACAGCTTCCACATTTGTATTAAGTTGTTCTAGAGAAAAGAAAAGGCTCTCTAGAATGCCAAATGCATTACTGAATAAGTGCGTGAAAAGAAGGTTTTATTTATGAACATAGTGGCTGCTTTAGTCAGCTTCCCACTTTGGAGGCACAGTACCCAACCTCCACAACTAAAGGAGGAGAGGCTTACTTTGGCTCACACTCTCTGAGGATGCTGTGGCTAGCCAGCTGGCTCCCATGAAGAAACACCATGGAGGAATGGGTGATGGAGCAAAGACATGCAGCTCCTGGTGGCGGTACAAGTGGAGCTAGCAGAGGAAGGGGCCTGGGGCCAGATAGAGACCCCCAATGCCGGCTATCCCCACCCTGCCCACCCACAACCAGAAGCTGCTCCCTCAGTTCCTCTGGTCCCAAAGACAACTAAGTTGACAACAATCAATGTAACTCTCACAGTGCTCCTTTGCTCTCTTCTGCCAACAGTGAAAGTTCCTCTGCACCAGCCTGTGAACGAACCCCATAGTTTTTCAGAAATGCTCACTTAGTTTGGGCTGTTATGGTAAATTGTTGTAGAGTGGGGAGACTAAATTGCATTTTATTTTTCATGATTCTAAAGGCTGGGAAGTTCAAAGGTATAGTACAAGGGGCTGGGGAGATAGCTCAGCAGCTTAAATGCCTGCCTAGCAAGCACAAGGTACTGAGTTCAATCCTGGGTTCAAAAAATAAAGTTAAATTAAAAAGTCATTTGCTTTGGGCCAGGGAGATGGCTCAGTGGCATAAGTGCCTACCTTGCAAGGACAAGGTCCAGAGTTCAATCCCTGGTACAAAAACAAAGTGTATACTATAGGCAAATCTGGTGTCTGGTGAGAGCCTTTTCCTGGATCTCTTCTATTCTCTATAGAGATAGGGAGGAAGAGTAAGCTCAGCCTCCAGCTTCTTCTTATGAGGCACTAAGCCTCCACCCTCAGTAACTGTCTCCTAAATGTCCCTCCATAAAACACCATTACATTAGATTAAATTTCAACAAACTACAAGATTCACAAACATTCAGTTCATAACAGATGCATCCTTATTGCTAAAACTTTTCTTGTATGTGAGTCTAGAATTTTTGTGAGCAATGAATTTGTCTTTGTATTATGAATAGTTTATGAAATCAAGTACTAGTTATTTTGCCAAAAAAGATTCAGTGAGTTTTTTAGATTAACATTATTGAAATAATGGTTCATCCAATTATTGAACTAATACAATCCAGAAAAGGTGAAAGAAATTGATACTACTGAGCAATTAATATGGGCTAGGACTATTGCAAATGTTATTTTATTTAACCCAGAACATTTATGAGTTAGGAAATACTAGTGTCATTAAAGATGACAAGTTAATACTTGAAGGTTGACTTTTTCTAAGGTCACATGGTAAGTAAACAGGAGAGCTGTCAAGAAAAGAACCCAGGGGAACAGGACAGTCAAATGATAGACTGTGGGACTTAGATGTCAGAGGAGGATGCTGAACAGACAGGAAAAGCCAAGTGTGGCCCTCAGGAGGCTAAGACAGGAGTATTTCTATGAGTTCAAGGCCAGGCTGAACTACAAAGCAAATTGAAGGCCAGCCTGACCTACTTAGTGAAACTAGGTGAAACAATAAACTGTTTTAAAAAAAAAAAAAATTCTGTGCCAATTTTCAGAATTGTTAAGGAAATTTTAAAGGTCAACTTAACTTTTATAGTTTGTTTACATTTAAAGTGTAAAAATACAGTAATGTTTTTGTACACTTTTATCAAACAGACTTAAGTGTCATGGTGGTTTTTATTTTATTTTTATTTAGTACACGGTCTATAGGTCTCATTACACAGCTCAGACCCTTAGTCATCCTCCTGTTTTCAGCCTCCAAGAGCAGAGATTACAGGCGAAGGCCAGCCACCACACCCAGTCTCAAACGCAGTCTCTCAGGGCCGGCGGTATAGCTCAGCGGACTAAGCGCTTGCTTAGGTAAGCGCAGGGTCGAGTGTTGGATCCTTGGTTCCCCCAGCCGCCCCAGCCGCGCCGGCCCCGCCTTCGGGTGCGCTGAGCCGGCGATGCAATCCGGGCGCGGTAGCGCGCCTGTAATCCCAGCACATGGGAGGCAAAAAGCAGGAAGATCGCTATGAATGTGGGCTGCATGCATAGTGAGACCCTGCACCAAAAAAATAGAAAAAGTCAAACGCAGTCTCAGTGCAAACCGGGGATCCAACCCAGGTCTCTGTATCTGACAAAGTAAGCGCTTTAATCTTCTGAGCTATCTGGGCAGCACTTCATGGTGTTTTTGCTTTTGTTTTAATGTTTTATTTCTGAAACAATTTTATTTCTTAAATAAATTGAAGATAATATGGATCTCAGCAAGGTAATACTGACCTCAATAGTTGTTGTAAACTGACTTAACCTACTCCATTCTGTAACAAGATTCGTAACCTCCTTGTCTTTTAAAGGCTTGATCTTTTCTTTAAACCCACACCCATGCCAGACCATAATTATTAAAAGACATTCCTCAGCTTCCCGAGAAATGGATTATATTGTGACCAGATGCCTTTCCTGAGTACGGGGAGCGAAAACTAAACCTTGAAAATATCCCCTTTCCTCCCCCAACCCTGCAGTTTTTCACCTTAAAGGTTGTGTTTTGTTTCAATTCAGTGAGCATTCTCCTTAGCTAGTCTAAGGGAGTGTTGACGATGAGTTCAGCTAATAAAGCGCTCCAAATTCTTCCTTTGGTTTTGGTGTCTATTGTGTGCCATAATAGTGTCCTTGTGATATTTTTCCACTCAGTCTTTTTTTATTTTTATCTTCAGGCAGGCTAAATAGTTGCTAAATGGTTGAGCCGCCTAGGCTAACAAGTTAAATTGTAATCCTCCTGCTTCAGCCTCCCAGAGTGCTGGCATCTCACTGCGTCCCGCTTCATCGTGATACTTTAATAAATAAGAAAATCACTTTTTAGGTATCAAGAAAATGGAGGTCCCAGAGTTAAGGCTTCTGTGAAAAAGGCAGGTTAAGGAGTAGCGGTTTGGGGTGGTAAAAAGCAGGCTAAATCGGAGAAGTGTTACTTCACACATGCACCTTAAATATATGTATGTAGGAGACTTTACACCTAAGACTGGGGCCTGTATTGATGAAAACTGACCCAGCAGCCGGGGGTGACACATTCCTCAAAGCCAAGCCAAAACTACTGCAGAGCCGGCGATCCATTGATTGGAGTTCGGCTGAGCCGGGCTGGGGTCTTCGAGGGGCAAGCGATCGGTGCTCGGCCTTAGAGCCTCGGGCCGAAGGGGCGCGGGCCGCGGGGATGGACGCGCGGGCCGCGGGGATGGACGCGCGCACCAGGTGGGGCGCGGAAGGTGGGAGGCGGCGAGCTTGGCTGGGAAGCCTAGCTCCTGCGGGCTGTGGCCTGCGGGCGGCGGGTTGAGGGTGTGGGCGGGCTCCGGCAGACCCGAGCCTCCCCGAGGCGCCTGCTTTGAGCGCGTTCCTGTCAGCGCGCCGAGGTCCGGGGGGCGCCCGCGCGGGGCGGGGCGGGGCGGGGCGGGGCGGTGTTGTGTTGTGTACAGGGCGGCTCGCGGAGCCTAGTGCCGTGGGCCAGGAGCTGTGTTCCCAGGCTCGGAGACGGCGCGCGGGAGGCCTAGGCGCGCAGGAGCCCGGGGCGCGCGGGAAGCCCAGGCGCTGAGGCCCAGGCGCGCGGGAGGCCCAGGCTCTGAGGCCGAGGCGCGCGGGAGGCCGAGGCGCGCGGGAGGCCGAGGCGCGCGGGAGGCCCAGGCGCGCGGGAGGCCGAGGCGCGCGGGAGGCCCAGGCGCGCGGGAGGCCGAGGCGCGCGGGAGGCCCAGGCGCGCGGGAGGCCGAGGCGCGGCGCCGGAACCTGGGCGCCCGGCGTTACCCCGCCGCCGCTCAGAGAGCCCGGAGCGCGAGGTGCGCGCCCGAAGGGTGCCCTAACCCTGCCTAGCTCCCTGCAGCCGTTCTCCTTAGTGCTGCCCCACCGCTCCTCTTCCTCACCAAAGAAGGCTGCTAGCAAATCTACTAATTGTATACCGTTATGGGCACTTTTGAAATAAGTATACTTGTAAAACTTACGAGGAGGAAGTACCAGATCTGAAAATGAAAGTGTTAGCAAATAAGGGTTATAGAAAGTAAGAGAATATTAAATTGTCATCCGTGTAGTCGAGTCTTCTCCACAAGGAACAAAGTCACAAGAAGCTGTTTAAGAACCGACCCAAACTACGTCAGATGATATTAGCTATTGTGCTTTGCCCATGACTTGGAACCAAATGCTGAAACAAAAAGTTTGTAATAAAAAGCTTGACATGGAAAGTTAGAAAATTTGAATCTAAACCTAGAATTTCACTTAATGCAAAGTTTAGAAATCTTACATCACAAATGCACACAAAAGTGTAGCAAGTTTCCTTTTAGGGCTTTAAAAACAAGATTTGTTTACATAAAAATGTCAAATACATCACGTTGTAGATGTGATTTTTTTGAATGGCTCATAATAAAGATCATTAATTTTTTCAATTTTATGCATCCTGAAAAAATATTTTTTCAGTCTTTCTGAAACAGGTTCTTACTGAGCCTTAAGCTCACTTTGTAGCCCAGGCTGGCCTTAAACTCTCAATGATCCTTCAGCAAGCTCTGAGCCTCCCAAGTGCTGAGATTACAGGCTGCCTCAGTGTCCTGCCAAAATCAGATTTTTAAATTGAAAGGTTTTGGGGGTTAAATTTTTTAGAATTAAAATTACTGTAACTGAAAACTGAAAATTGTTTTTACTGAAAATTACTTTTTAAAATTGATTGTTGCTAGTGCATTTGTCCCACGATGAATTTGCATGGATCGTTACTATATTGTAACTTTTTCTAATGTATTGTAACTTTATTTTTAGTATGTAGGGCCTGGGAGATAGTTCAGGATAAGCACATGCCTGGCAATCAGAGATTTCTGAGTTTAATCCCCAGTACCACAAATAAATAAATAAATAAAATAAAATTTAACTTATTTGGTACAGGGTCTCACTACGAAGTTCAGACTCATGGTGATCCTCCAGTATCAGCCTCCCTAGTACTGGGATTACAGTTGTGTACCACCACACCCAGTCTCTTGGACTCCTCAGCACACCCAGGGTTTGGGGCCCAAGGCCACATGTGGTGGCAGCCATGCCACATGTGTCAGATGGAGATCAAACCCTGATCCCTGTGCTTGCCTAAGTATATGCTTAATCCGCTGAGTTATCTTGCCAGCGTATTGTAATATATTAATGAGCATGGAGCCCATGCTTACTCATAAGAAAGGTATTGAACTAACACATGTCAATTATTTATTAGTGCTATAAAGAAAAATCATAGGGCTGGCCAGATAGCTCAGCAGATTAAAGTGCCTGCTTAAGCATGCCATGCCAGCTCTGCCCCCAAGCACACCGAGACAATGATTGAGACTGGGTGTCGGTGCGCGCCTGTAATCCCAGCACTTGGGAGGCTGAAAACGAGGATCATTACGAGTATGATCTGTGTAATGAGACCCTGTACTAAATATATTACAAAGAAAAATGCAGGATAAGAGAGTTGACAATTTTAAATGATGATTATCTTTTTTCTATAGTAGTATATCAAAAGTATATGTATAGTATGAAGTTTTCATTCTGAACCAAAACATATCTTTTATGGCAGGATTGAAAATCCAAAGTTCTAACTGTATTTGCTGGAGGATTTTTGTATAGTTTGTGTCCCACTTTTTTTTCCCCAAAAAATCCTTTTATTTTTCTAGAGGTTTTTGGTCTTATTTGCAGTGTTGTTCAGAATAATTAATTCAGGAGTACACATGTTATCCTTAAGATTTTCTACTTAATTCCTTAAAATTTTCTACTTAATTTCTGAGGTATCAGAACTATATAAAATCAAATTACATTTGTAAAAGTTTTTTGTTGATAAAAAAAATGCCTAGTTCTAAAATTAGATGGGAAACATTACTTTTTGGACAATATAGAAAATGACTAGTATTTTCATTTATATATTTCAGATTGTTTAATTGGTTATATGCATAAAGATAAAACTGATGAGTCTGAGGAGGTAACTTAGTGAAAGAGTATTTGCATAATATATATATAGTCCTAGGTTTGATCCCCAGTACCTCAAATGAACAAAGCAAGACAACTTCTGTTAGTATATTCCTGAATGATTCTTCTGCCTCCTATGCTATTACTTTAAGCTTTTATTTTTAACTTCTGAGTTAATGTTCTGCTACCTATGCAACTATTCGAGACTTCTATTTTTTCAGTCTAATTATTTTAGCCAGTTATAAAACCACATTGGTTTGTTTCATTTTTTGCTATTTTTGTTGATAACTAAGTGATTAATAAATTGAGAAAAATACAGAGGGCAATTAAATATGTTAGACAAGAAATCCATTAGCTAAAACAACGAAAATCGTTACAATATAGCATTCTGGATCAGTTCTAAAATATTTGCTGGTTTAATGCTCTTACCTGTACCATTTTCTTGAGAGAAATACACAGGTAAAACATTACTTCTCCCACATCACTCTTGCTTGTGTCTTATGCAGTATCAGGGAAGCCTCAGTGTTGAAGAAATAATCTAAATTAGCAATGAAAGCTTTCTCCACAAGGTGGTGCTCATATAATTTCTTTGATTTAAATTTGTATGCTGAGGATAAATTTGCACTATATTGACTACCCCAAAAAATATAAATGTAGCTTATGTTTTATGATCTGTGTATCCAACTTCATTTCACTTATATCATGTTCTATAAAGTTTCCAAACTTAGAAAAAAGATGTATTGATGCACAGAGACAAGTAGCTGCAATGAAAAAAATATATATATTAGAAATGGTAACCTATAGTTAGGAGGATGGATAAGAATTTGTCATGTTGAGAGTAAAAGAAAGTATATTAAAATATGAAGAGGAGTACAATATGGAGAGGGGCACAAATGTAATAATGGATGAATGAGTAGAGAAGCAAAGAATAATGAATTTTATTATTGAGGCACTTTGGAGGAAGTTGTAGAAGATGAAGTTGGAAGACTTGTCTGTGGTGGTTGGTATATTTTACCACATATTCTGGGATATTAATGGTTCTATTTTACTTATCCAGAAACATTTTATATATGTTTGCAAATAAAATGTAAACTACCTTTTCTGTATCCTATAGATTTACAACAAAGCAGTTTTCAACAATGTTAAAATCAAATGACTGCTTGTTTCCTATGGATAATTTGTTTTTTGAAAACTCAGATGAAGTTGAAAAGTAAGTCTGCCTCAGAAGAATGGTAATGTAGTGTATTATCTTAAATTTTTAAAAATTTTAAAAATCATTTCTTGCCCTTTTGGCTAAGATCAAGTGTAAAAATTTTAAACAGTTTTAATTTTCTCTCGATAAATAATGAAAGGGCAACAAATGATGTTTCAGTTACATATTTGGAAAACATAGAGTTCAAATATAAGTAAATGAATTTTAGCATGTTAAATGTTGCCATTTTAAAAAGTATATACTTTTAACACATTCTGGCCGAAGTAAGGCTGGAATTAACAGAGTATAGCTCAGGTCAAAAAATGAAGGTACCTTTTGGAAACTGTGGGAAGTATGTCAAAGGCCATATGTGATGGAGAAATTCAATGTAGGCAAGAAACAAAGTTGCAAGACCCAAGCCAACAAGAATGGAAAGTAGGTACCATCTTAAATACCATCTTTTATGGATTTTCATATGTGAATTGTTCTCAATTTTAAATTTTCTGCGTTGGTCTTATTGTATTAGCTTGTGCAAATGAAACACCATTGCTTCCTTTATTTATTTATTTATTTTTTGTATTTTAGGGAAGGGTCTACAGAGTGCTCAGGGTCTCACTACTAGATCAGACTCATAGTGATTCTCCTGTTCACAGCCTCCCAAGTGCTGGGATTACAGGTGTGCACCACCAGGCTCAGTCTAAATTGCCATCTCAGTGCACCCTGGGGGGTTGGGCCGGCCCAGCAGGCCCAGGGATCGACCCCCCACCCCCACCCCGGCCCCTGTACCTGCTTGCAGGCACTTTAATGCACTGAGCTATTTGGCCAGCCCCATTGCATCCTTTAATTTTAATCACATTTAATCATATATTAACTGAACTGTTAATTGGTGAAAGAGGTATTAAAAAGAAATGTTGGGACTGGAGAGATGGGTCAGTGGAATAAGCGCTTCCCTGGCAAACGGGCCTGAGTTCAATCCCCAGTACCGCAAAAAAAAAAAAAAAAAAGGAAATGTTTACTTCAAAAATTTAAAATCTCACTGAAGTTAAACACACGTATGGAAAAATGTTTTTAATAAAAAAAAATGACTATGTAATTCATCATCCAGACTGGAATATTTTTGATAAAAGTACATACAACTAAAGAATCAGGAATTAATCAGAATGGACCAGGTACATTTTGGAGAGTATGATTATGTTTCTAAAAATACAAAAGATGGGCAAAACAAATCAGAAACACATATTCCTACAATGAAGTTTCAGGTTCAGCAGGAAAGTCATATTGCAGAAGATGGTTAGATAAGACTTTATGGTAGTAGAGAGAAACTTTAGGAGTCTTAGCATTTGAAGGTAGAGTGTTATAAAAAAAAAAAAAGGAGGAAAGAAAAAGAGAGAGGAAAGGCAAAGATGGATATGGAACAATTCAGAGCCCTTTTAGGGGATAGTGCATAGATATAATTTCTGCAATAAATGATTCCTAAAGGAGAAATAGTAGGATGTAAAGCTTAAAAAAATTAATAGAGGGTAGATTGTTTGGGGATAATTTAAGGATATTTAGAATATTAATTGGTTTTTTTTAAAAATAATTCTCTGTGTTAAAGGCCATGTATTTAAATCAGCAAACAGTATATTATAAAAAGCATTGTGCCAAGTACTACTGGTTTAAATGGAAATAAAGAATCCAAGCCTTAAGTGTTTACAATCTAGAGGGAGTATCAGATCTATTTACCTATTTCTATCTCTTTATTAAATCTATATACACAAGACAAGGATTAAGAGAAATATTATAAGCTCAATCTGTAAGAAGAAAAAAGGAAAAAATAGTTTAAAAACTATGGAAATTTCTTGGAAAAGGTAGGATTTGAGTAAATACAGGGTCTAGTTCCTAAAGTTCTATGTGATAGTTAGGATTTGTGGTATTTATTAAATGTTTAATGGGTTAATGAATTGATAAAATGGTGTAATTTTTGTAGGTGGATATGGGAATTAGGCAATGAACAGGGTAAGCAGAGTAAAGGAAATCAGTATCTTTGAACAAAAATGGCACAGAATATATTATCTGTTAGATGATTATGTTACATTAATCATCTTTCTGTCACTGGCAAAAACTTGAGGTAACAACTCATATGAAGGAAAGATTGATGTTGGCTCATAGTTAGAGCTTTTAGTCCATGGTCATTTGGCCTGTTGCTTTTGGATCTCTAGTGTGTACATCATAAGGGAGTATATCATCACTTGATGGAAGAAGCCCTTAATTTATGGAAGCAGAGTGATGAGAGACAGGAAGGGGTGGGGTTACAATGTCCTCTTCATAGATATACTCCCAGTGACCAAAGCTGGGCCTAGCTCTTATAGGTTCTGCTTCCCTTTAATAATCCCAGGACCATTTAACACACAAACTTGGGGGGGGGGGGCACTTACCCAACTGTAGCAGTTCTATAAAAAACTATTCAGTTTGATCTGGACTAAAAGGTGTGTATAGGAGAATTAAAACTAAGCTAGTCTAAGCTCCTTAGTTTAATATAAGTTTAACGTTAATTGGGAGGATTTTGAATGGAGTTATATGATGAAAATGATGGTAGGAATGTATAAAATATATTAGAAAGCCTAGAGTAAGTGAGGGCTGTTAATACCACTGTTTTCAACCAGACATAAATTGATTAGAATATTGGTTACAGTAGTGACAAAAAAAGGTGGGGGGAGATTAAGAGGTGATTATTAAAAAGGTTCAGTAAAATCTAATAATTATTTTTATATAATGAGTAAAAAAATGATTATGGTTTGGATTTTGGTACTATGATATGCTAACACCTCTAGAAAAAGTAGGGAAATCATAGGAAAGATTAATTTTATGATGGAGAATTAAAACTAAACTAGTCTAAGCCCCTTAGACCTTGACATGTATTTGTTACCTCTCTTCTTTCTTGAATTTTTGGAATATTTTCACAAAAGGTTGACATTAGTTCTAAACTGCCACCATTGTAAAGGACTGTTTGCAAGAGTAGCCTTTAGCTGAAGTCTGAAAACAGATTTTAAAAAGGTTCCCACCCTTACTGATTTAGTAGCTCCTTATACATAAACTATATATACGAATAATGTGGTTTGTGCTAAACACCTGCTTCTGGCATTCAGAAGATATTTATTGGTACCTATTTAAAAGACCTGGATATTTAGTCTCTAATAAGCTTCCCTTAAGCACTGGGTTCCGAGTTCAATCCCTGGTACCGAGAAAAAAGAAAAAAGCTTCCCTTACTGGTAACATTTCACATACAATATGTTGTGATAGCTCATTACTTACAACAGTGGTGGTGAACCTATGGAAGCTCTATAAGTTTTGCTATCACTGATGTAGAGCATTAAATGTGTCCCGTTTGACCCCACAAGAGCCTTTTCAAATTTGTACTTGATTTTTCTTGGATTCTACCCCCTAGCTAGGAATAGAAATATATGCTGAGTCTTGTGAGTCATGCTAGGGAATTGCTGATCTGGGTGTAACCTAGGGGATCCTCTGAGATAGTCCTAAATTACAGTCTGTCAGACAGTGTCAAATAATGTTTTCTAGTTTTTTTATTTGGAAAACATGACAATATGAGAAGCAGAAAAGTAAAAGATTAAGTGTCTGTCTCAGAGTTTAATATTTCAAAATGAAAAAAATAAATCATAAAATTCTTGGGACTTGGGATAGACAGCTTACATGATGCTCTTCTCAACTGTATTTCTGTTGGCCAAACCTTACCTTTTTTCCCTAAGGAAGGAAAAGTAAGCTTTGGTGGGAAAGCAAATATTAAAAGCACTATCAGTTAACAAAATCACAGCTGAAGGATGAGGGGTGGTGATGTTAAAAGTGTAGTACAAATTGTATTAGTTATTGTGGGTTTGTAAAGACATTGTACTGGAGATTTTGGGATTGAACTCAGGACCTCATACTTGCCATGCAGGTACTTAAATTACTGAGCTGTTCTCCTCAGCCCTATAAAGGCATTGTAGATCTCACAATGATTTAGATTTTCTACAGTTTATAGATAGTTCTGGACCAAGAATATTTGAGTTTAGATATTAATTTGTAATAGTGTTCTAGAATATTAGCAGTGGTATAACATTAATGATTAATGATTATGGATAAGTTATGTTTAGGTAATCTCTTGTGTGTGATTGTTCAAGTAGTAAAATTTGGACATGATTTACTACATTTTAAAAAGATTGGAATAGGTTTAAGTTTCTTGTTAAAAGCATTTTAATTTTGCTTGGTTTCCCTTGGATTCTGCCCTACAGCTAAGAGTAGGATTATATCCTGAGTCTTGGGATAAGGTGGGGTTGTAGCCATGTTTTTAAGTAGATGATCTCACACAGCATTCTCATTAATCCCTTAACACAGGGGAAAAAAGTGTTAATAATATTCCTGCTATATAGAGATAAATCAGAATAATTAAAGTCAGTTTATAGAATGTTTATCCAAGATTTTGTAATTGAGTAATGCTTAATAAATAATATGTGATGTTATATCCCAAATAACATTTTAATGTTTTGTATAGGTTTTCAGACAATGAAAAATCACTGGATTGGGTTCTCTCCCCTGCTCCATTGATTTCCAAAATTCCAGATGCTCAGGACTTAGAAGAAGAAATAGAAAGTCATAAATTGTTAGGTAATTTACTACATATTTATTGTGAAATCAAACTCATGAAGTTCATGTTAGCATAAAAAAATTTAATGGCATATTAATTCCTTTTTTTAAAATCTTTTATTTGTTTATGTGGTACATGATCTTGCTATGCAGCTCCTACTTATAGTGATTGTCCTGCCTTAGCTCCCCAGTGCTGGGATTACAGGTATGTGCCACCATGACATTTTGGTGGCCCAGCACAGCACACCTGTGGTTCTGGGGCCGGCAGGATTGAACCTGGGTCCTTACACTTGCCAGGCAGATGCTTAGACCGCCATGCTATCTCCCCAGCCTTAATTCTTTTATTTTAATGGCTTAAAAGGTTTCTTTTCTTTCTTTTTTTGGCGGAACCGGGGATTGAACTCATGCCCTTGTGCTTGCCAGGGAAGCGCTTATTACACTGAGCCATCTCCCTGGACCCCAAAAGGTTTCTTTTATTCAAAATAATGCTTATCAAATCTTGGTCTCTAAAACACCTTTTACATACACACATTCATGTATATTTACATAGTTTACAATAGACTATCATATAATGTTCATTTTATTTTTGTTTTTTTGGTGCCAGGAATCAAACTCAGGACTTTACGCTTGCCAAGTAGGCACTGTGCCACTGACCTACATCCCTGTTCGTAGGATTGTTTTTTTTTTTTGTTGTTGTTGTTGTTGTTCTGTAAATATTTTCCCCCATAGCATTAAAATTCCTGTCATTGACATTTAGTTTTTCTTTGCTTTTTACTAAAGGTAAAATCCTCCATGAGCCAGATATTTACAGTGTATTGAGTGAAAAAAGCAATAGGCAGAATATTTTATGTGTAGATTTAGACCTTTTTTATATAAAAATGAAAAGACCATTAAAGGGCCGGCGAGATAACTCAGTGGACCAAGTGCCTGACTGGCAAGTGCATGGACCAGGGTTTGATCTCTCCACCATATGCCCACTGGCCCTGCCCTGAGTGCGCTGAACTGGCTACCAGACCCATGTGGTGGTGCATGCCTGTAATCCCAGACTGGGGAGGCTGAAAGCAGGAGGATCACTGTGAGTCCAAGCTGTTTAGTGAGACCCTGTACTAAATACATAAATTTTTTTTTGAAAAAAGATCCGACAGATGTAGAGTATGAGGTCAGCATGTGTGGGTCCTTTGAGTTCAAGTTCCAGAACCAAGAAAAAAAAGCATATTTAAACAACGTGTATTATGTAATTGATATTTCTGATAAAATTTTTTAAAGTTGAGTGGTACATTCATGCATATATATATATATATATATATATATATATTTGACTTTTAAGTCTCAGAATTTACATATATGCTTTGTACATAAAAATAACATGTTTGAATATGTCAAATAGTATTTAGCATGCATAATATACATGTAGTATATGTATAAATAGATGGCATAGTAAATTTAAGATCTGATTTTTCTGCTAAGCTTTACGTAAATCTTCATAGATAATTTTTTATATTAATTTTATTGAGAAAGAAGTTAACAATGAACCAGTTTCAAAACAGGTTAGTAGGACAGTTACACTAATTAATACATTGCATATTGTTGTCTTCTTAGTGGTTATTCATAGTACAAGATGCAGACATGATATCTTGTCTAAACATTATTAGTTCAAAACTTCTCATTCCACTATATAAAAGTAGCTGTATATCTGCTATTTTGTATATATGCATATATATACTATAATAGTAGTGGGTTATCCACATGACTGGCAATGTCAGAAGTTGTTGACTTGAGGTTTTTACAGCTCAGCATATTAATATGGCTTTACTTTGTAAACCTCGCTTTTATATTTTTCTGCTGGATGGTTAAGACCAAGATAAAGCAAAACCTATATAACAAAAAACATAACTTTTGTATCTGACATGGTCAGTCAAATCCCCTCAGGATTTACCCTGAAACTCTGTACAACAGTTTGTAGATCTTTTATCAGTGTTAGCCATGTGGATGAGTCACAGCCATTACTTGACCATCTTGCTGTCTATGAAAGCCTGAGAGAATGCTTTCTCTCCATGTGACTCTCCTGAGGCACACTCTACATCATCGATCACATTGCTCTGTGGCCCCATAATCTCTTTGATCAGAAAACTTTGGACATAGGATGTTACAGTACAGGTTCTCTTATGTCCTAAGTCTTCACTGACCTTGAAGGGCTAGGGCCAAAATATTGGCTATCCTTGTAGCCCTTATTTTTCTCTTAATTTTTTCATCTGCAAACTTAAGTTGCTAACCCCCTAGAAGAGAAACTGAATGATATTATTACCCTAAAACATAGGCTGTTGAGTTTAACATCTGTATCTATTGGAATATCAAACACCTAAGATATAACATGGAACAGGTATTTTCCATCAGTTGTTGATATATTAAACTTTAAATCCCTATGGAGTATGAAAAAATTAAGAAATAAAAGTAAAAACAGGAAATAAATAATTACAAATTTTTACACAGAAACTTAGAAATTTAACCATGTACAATATTGGAGCAGGACGGTCCTATGAGTTCTTTTTCTTGTTTCTTGTGTTCATTTATTATCTTTTTTTTTAAACAAACATTTACTTGAGAGAGAGTATAGCAGTAATTGATATAACATTAGAAGCAGTATGCTTTTAGAAGACAAGAATGACAGGGATTCCAAGCATAGCCCTAGAATTACACATTGCTATCGTCAGTGCAGATGCTTAATTCCCAGGTATCACCATATAATAGTGAGGGTGACAATCCTACCAATTAACTGCTAGTTTCAAAAACCTGATGGAAATTCTCAGGATATTGCCTTAACCATCACGTGTATACAAATGTATGGTTTTGCTCTTGCCATGTTTCCTAGCTTTTCTCCCTGACCTGTCTTTGTTGTTTAATCCTCGAGTTCTCATTTTCCATTTAGTCGTGTTATACCTTTTGATTTTTATTTCTTCTTTTGAGTTCTTACACTAGGGAGACTTCAGTATTTACACACATGGCTCTGGTTTATTTCACTTATGAGTACATCTTCAAGTGGTATCCACTTATATATGAATGCTTTGAGTTTATCATTCTTTGTAACTGAGTAATACTCCACTATATAAAAAATACCACATCTTTTTCATCCATTCCTCAGATGACAGACATTTTGGTTGCTTCCAAGATTTGGCTGTCACAAATTGTGCTGCTGTAAACACAGGTGCACATATGTCACTATGATATAGTATATTTACTTCTTTTGGGAAAATTCTCAGTAAGGGGATCGCTGGTTAGAATGGGATTTCCAACCTAATTTTTTAAGGATTCTCCACACTAATTGCCATAATGGTTGCACCAGTCTACATTTCCACAGCAGTAGAGAAAGGTTCCTTTTTCCCTACAGTCTCTCCAACGTTTGTTGTTGGTTGATTTCTTTATGGTAGCCATTCTTTCTGGGGTAAGATCATATCTCAGTGTTGTTTTAATTTGCATTTCACAGATGGCTAGTGATGTGGAGCATTTTTCATGTATTTATTAGCTTC
Source organism: Ctenomys sociabilis (assembly GCA_004027165.1). Classification (NCBI taxonomy): domain Eukaryota; kingdom Metazoa; phylum Chordata; class Mammalia; order Rodentia; family Ctenomyidae; genus Ctenomys; species Ctenomys sociabilis. Next base: position 53,961 of record PVKA01001805.1, on the reverse strand, counting down.
TAGAATTTCTTCCTCTGAGAAGTGTGTGTTCATCTCAGCTGCCCATTTCTGGATTGGGTCTTTAAATTTTGGAGCCCTAATATTTTTAGTTCTTTATAAATTCTAGGTAGAAGACCTTTGTCTGAGTGCTTATTAAGATTTTTTCAAAATTTGTGGGTTGTCTTTTCAATTTGTTGACAATTTCTTTTGATGTGCAAACACTTCTCAATAAGAGGAGGTACCAGTTGTTAATTCTTTCAAATATTACCTGTGAGATTTGATTTTTGTTCATGAACTCTTTGCCTACCCCTGTCTTCAAGAGTTTCTCCTACTTTCTCTTCCAGGGGATTTAGTGTTCTGTTTTAATCTTTAGATTTTTAATCCATTTTGACTTTAGCTTAGTGTGTTTTGATAGACCTGGGTCCAGTTTTAGATTTCAGCATGTAGAGAGCCAGTTTTTCCAGCACCATTTGTTAAAGAGGCTGTCTTTCTTCCAGTAAGCATGTTTGGCCCCTTTATCGAAGATGAGGTGGCTGAGTGTGTTTGTAGAGGCTTCTGCGTCTTCTAGTCTATTCCATTGATCCTCAGGTCTATTTTGTTGCCAATACCATGCTGATTTTATCACAGTAGCTTTGTAGTATAATTTCAAGTCAGTAATTGTAATACCTCCTGCCTTGTCTTTGTTGCGTGGGATTGCCTTTGCTCTTCTAGGTCTTTTATGGTTCCAAATAAATTTTAGCTATGATTTCTCTAGGTCTGTAAGTTGGCGGAATTTTGATAGGAATTGCATAAAATCTGTATAAGAATTTTGGGAATATGGCCATCTTCACAATGTTGGTTCTTTCTATCCAGGAGCAGGGAGTATCTTTCCATTTTCTGAAATCCTCTACGATCTCTTTTTTTGAGAGTACTATAATTTTCATTGAATAAATATTTGACTTTTTTAGTTGGGCTAAGTCCTAAGTATTTCATTATCTGTGGTACTACTGTAAAACTTATTGTTTCTCTTATTTCCCTCTCAGTGTGTTTGTCATCTGTGTAGAGGAATGCTATTAACTTTTGGGTACTGACTTTGAATCTTGCTATTCTACTGAATTCGTGTATCAATTTTAGTAGCTTCTTGGTGGAGTTTTTTGGGTCTTCTGAGTAAAGAATCATGTCATCTGCAAATAATGATAGTTTGCATCATTCTTTACCTATTCTTATTCCTTTTATTTCTCTCTGTTCTCTAATGGCTCTAGCTAATGATTCCAGAACTTTGTTGAATAGAAGTGGTGATAGAGGACATCTTTGTCTTGTACCAGATATGAGAGTAAAAGATTTCAGTTTTTCTCCATTTAGAATTATGTTAGCCATTTCATTGTCATAGATGGCTTCTGTCAAATTGAGGTAGTACTTTTACTATCAATTTTCTATAGTACTTTTAAACATGAGTGATTTAATAAAAAGCCTTTCTTGCATTAATTGAGATGATCATGTGGTTTTTAGATTTGGCTCTTGATATAGTATATTACATTTATAGATTTGTGTATATTGAACCAACCTTGCATCCCTAGGATTAATCCTACCTGGTCATAGTGTATAATCTTCTTAATTTGCTGTATTCTATTTGCTAGGAATGTACTGAGGATTTTTGCATCTATGATGTTCATGAGAGAGACTGACCTGTAGTTCTGTCTTTTAGTTGCATGTTTCCCTCGTTTTTGTATCAGTATGATACTTGCCTCCAGGAATGATTTTGGGAGAACTGTTGCCTTTTCTATTTCATTGAAGAGTTTGAGGAGTATTGGGGTTATATTTTGTGTAAATTTCTTGTAGAATTCAGCTGTGAGTCAATCAGTATCTGGACTTTTCTTTGTCGGTAGGTTTTTTATTGCATTTTGTATTTCATTGGCTGTTATTGGGTTAATGAGAGTTCTTATATCTTGATTCAGTTTTGGTAATTTGCACCTTTCTAGAAATCTGTTCATTTCTTCTGTGTGTTTTATTCTATAAGAGTGAAGGTTCATAAGGTAGCTATTGATCATCTTCTGAATTTCCGCTCAGTGTGTAGTAATTTCACCCTTTTTATTGTTTATTGCTCGTATTTGATTTTTTTCTTTCCTCTTTTTGATGAGTTTAGCTAGGGCTTAACAATTTTATATAATCTTTCAGAGAACCAGTTTTTTGATTTATTAATTCTTTGAATTATTTTCTTTGTCTTGATTGAATTAATTTCTGCTCTCATTTTTGTGATTTTCACCCATCTTTGGGCTTTGGATTTGGTTTGCTCTTCCTTTTCTACACGTTTGAGTTGCATTATTAGGGTATTTATTTCTTCCTGCTCTGTTTTCCTAATGAGTGAATTCATAGCTATAAATTTCCCTTTAAGAACTATGTTCATTGCATTCCATAAATTATGATTTGTTGTGCTTGAATTTTCATTGAATTGTAGGTATTTTTAAATTTTAATTTTATCTGTGACCCACTGGTTGCTGAGGAGGGTGTTGTTTCATTTCCATGTACTTACGGGGTTTTTCTGGTTTCCTTTGTCATTTATTCCTAGTTTTATTGCCCTGTTTTATTTCCAGTTCATTGCCCTTTCCATTTTAGAAAATGTCCCATGTGCAGCTGAAAAATGTATGTATTCAGCTGTGGTTGGGTGGAGCACTATATGTCTACTAAGTATCTGTTCCAAGTTCTGGTTCAGTTCTGCTACTTCTTTACTAATTTTTTGTCTGCTTGACCTATTTTTTGTAATAAGGGGGTGTTAAGTTGTCCTGTTAAGATTGTGGATTTAGATATTAGATTTTTCATGTCTATTAAGATTTGTCTTATGCAGTTGGGCGCCCCCATATTTGGTGCATACATATTTATGAGTGTTACCTCTTCCTCCTGGATTTTTCCCCTAACCAGTATGTAGTGGACTTGTTTATTTCATTTGATCATTCTTGTTTTGAAGTTGAGACTGTCTCTGAACAGGATTGCTATCCCTGCTTTTTTCTGAGGTGCTGTGGCATGTAGTATTGTTTTCCATCCTTTGATTTTCAGCCTATGAATTTCTTTATGATTTAACTATTTCTTGTATAAAGTATATTGTTGGATTTTGCTTCCTAATTTGCTCTGCCAGTCTTTTTTAAATTGGTGAATTGAGTCCATTTACACTGAAGGCTATAATTGAGAAGTATTGACTAATAATGATTGACATGTTATTTACCTACTGTTGTTTATCCCTTTTCTCCTGTTTGGAGTTTTGATCATTTTGGTCCCTACAACATCTTTCAATAGTCTGTGTAGGGTTGGCTTTGTCATCATGAAATTCTTTAGTTGTTCTTTGTCCTGGAAATATTTTACTTCTCCATCAAACTTGAAAGAGTTTTGCAGGGCATAGTAATCTGGACTGGTATTTGTTTTCATAGAGGACTTGAAGTACTCTGCTCCACACTCTTCTTAGAGCCTTCATCGTTTGTGAAGAGAAGGCTGCCATTATTCTGATGGGTTTTCCTTTGAATGTGATCTGTTTCTTTTCTGTAGCAGCTTTTAGTATATTGTTTTTGTGCTGGATTTCTGGGATTTTGACTATTATATGTCTGGATGTGTTTTTAGTTGGGTTGAAGTTATTTGGCATTCTGTATGCTTCAATTACCTGATTATCAGATTGTTGCCCCATATTTGGGGAGTTTTCTGGTATTCTGTCCATATTCTTTTTATATGATTTATATTGACTCCATCCTTCTCATTGATGCCTGTTTCTCTCACGTTATTCATCTGTGCATTCTCTTGCAGGTGGTGAATTATTTTTTCCTGCATCCTACTTGTTTTTAAGAGTTTTTTTTTCTCACATTTCACTAGCTGTGACTGTGTCTTCAAGATCTGAAATGCTATCTTCACTTTGACTTCATTTGCAAGCTTGTGATTAAGGTTTTAAATTCCTCTATGTGTAGACAAAGGAAGGGGTATAGAAAGAAAAAAATCCTGATGTGTGTGTATAGGCAGTACAGTTGAGATAGATAATGCTGTGCTTCTACATAATCCTATGAGAGGCAAGATTTGCACTAATGGTGGTTGGACAGGATATTATGTCGGCTTCTAGTACTATGGTCATCCACTAGGAAAATAATTATTGAATTTTTTATATAAGTCAGGTAAAAAAAAATAAGATCAGTAAACAGCTACACTCTTAATTTACTGATAAGAGACATCTGCTATAATAATGTCTGTAAGTATAATATCATGTATGCACCTTGTACGATACCAAAACATTATGAAAACAGTTTGCAATGTATTAATTTATCGAATCTTGTCTTGTTAAGGTGTCTTGAAACTGTCTGATTGATATTTGTACTTCAATAAAATAAAAAATAAATTAAAAAATAATAAATTCCTCTATGTCTCTTTAACTCTGATTCATGCAGTCTATTTCTTTCCTATATTGTTCAATCAAGGCTTCTTTTTTTTTTTTTAGAAGAACTGGGTATTGAACTCAGGCCCTTGCACTTACCAGGGAAGTGCTTTTTCCACTGAGCCATCTCCCAGACCGCATTGTTTTTCTATACTTCTCTAATTTTTTATCAGTATCTTCTTGAGAAGCAGATATTAATTCTTTCATTATAGTTATACTTTCTTTTTTTTACTTCAGAGATTATTTCTGATCTAATTTCCTCTATATATTTCTGCAGTTGATTCTTTACTTCAGATGTTATTAATTCAGAGATTTCTTATTTCAGAGGTTATTTCTGATGTGATTTCATCTATACCTTTTGGCAGTTGTTTCTTTGCTTCAGGCTCTATTAATTCAGAAATTTCAGCTGTGTGATTCCCAGTATCTTCTGTGCTAGTGTCTCCTGTGTTTTTTCTGGGTGGTTTTGGGGCCTGAGATTGCATTTTGCTCCATCTCTTTGTCATTTTGCATAGCACTGCCCTCTGACCTTTGGTGTAGAGCTTTGGTGCAGTTATAACCTTAGCACCTACTGAACTTCTTATTCATGAGACTATATGGTTAAGCAAGTCTTAGTTTTGTATTTACAGAAGTAAAATTAGGAACACTAATAATGGGTCATAGTATTTACCAATTGACAAACTTTTGTAACTATTTGGTTTGTAATTTAGACAGTGAGAGCAAATATTATGTCTGTGCAGCTAAGCAGATATTAATTGAGAATTTGTATTTTAGTTCCCCTAAGTTCTTTCTCATCACCTCCCTTGACATACCTGAGGTCTTCTAGGCAGACTCATTCACCTGGTTACCTGTTGCCCCCCTTTGTAGATCAAGAGTGAAAAAGAGAGGACTCTCTCATAGATCTGGGTCCAACAAAGTGTTTCAACTTACTGGGTCTGGATCTACCAATTTTGAACTTGTCCAGATGTGCCTGGCTTTGGTCTAGCTGCTGTGCTCAGCTTCTTCCTGCTGCAGCTTGTAGAGGTGAACCCAAGTGTGCCACTCTGGCAAGATGTTCAGCTTCTGATTAGCTGGGTGGGTCTGGCTCCTAACCTCTCTGCAGGGAATTCTGCTGCAAGGTTCCACAGGAGGCCTGGAGCATAGCCTGGGGTCTGGCTGGGGAGCTGTCTTGGGCTCTATAAGCAGGCTCAAGTTCCCTCACACCAGGCCTGGGGTCTGGCTGGGGAGCAACCTTCCATAGATTCTTGAAATCTCTATAAAGAAACCTTTAAAATGGTACTACTCTGATGAAAACATTTTTTATCTTGATTTTAAGAGAAAGATTATGAAATTAAAAGTGTTGTATCATATAACTACTGTGACATATTGGATAGCATTTTATGGTTAGTCATATTGTGCATGTAAAATTTTAAATATTAATTGCTTTTATAATATCACTTGTAGCTAAAGTAGTTAAATAATATACTGACGAGGTTTTTTTTTTTGTAGGTTGGGGTTAAACCTATTTTATAATGTAGGTACTATATGCATTTTGAATTGTTTTAAAAATTCTGAATTAATTTTTGAGCTCTTTTCAGAAAATAAACTACTTATATCCATATACAGTATTATAAATTATTTTGTTACTATACTTTTCTCTTGACTTCTATATGTAACTAGTAAACTTTTGAAAATTTTTATTAAATCTTTCCATTGTAATTTATTTGTTTTCATGAAAAATATGTAATACTTAATATGTTCTGTTTTTATAGGTCAGAAAAAGAAGCCAAAACTGGTAACATCAAATTTAAAGATTAATAATGGAGATGCAAGTTACATTTTGCCAGCACAAAATTTCAAATTTACTACTAGTAAACATGAACAAGATTATCTAAATTTTGTTCAAGTAGATAACACTGATTTATCACATGTTTCTGAAAAGTTAACTTATGGGTCTTCTCAGCGATATAAAATTGACCTGGGCAGTGAAATAGCACCTGAGGTAAATGTTCCCAATGATACGAAATTAGTTAATATTGTAGAAGATAACAGAGAAATCACATCAGCATTCCGAAAAAGGTAATTAATTAAATGAAGTTTTACTTAGTGAATAAATTTGAATATTTGTGTGAACATTCATACATATTAAATATGATAGAATGACATCAACAAAAATAAAAAAATCTGTCATATACTAGACATTCTGTTAGGTCTGAGATTCCAGACATATTTTCTTGCTTTCAGAGTGATACATAGTAGATAATTAAAACTAACTGACTATATAATATGACAGTTATTTTGATGAAGTAATGATTGGAGCAGTTCTCAAGCTTTTTTTGTCAGTATCCCTTTACATTTAAACATTATTAAGGATTCCCAATGAGATTTCATGTAGGTGGGTTATATCCATTAATATTTAATCATATTACAAATTAAAATGAAAATTTCAAAAATGTTTTTGCTAATTCATCTTAAATTTATATGACTCCATTCCTACTTAACTCAAATAATGAATTTTTAACTACTATTAGGTGTTACTTTTACTGTAACTAGTAGCTTTTTCCCTTTCTGTATAACACTTTACTAACTTTAGTTAATAATCATTACCTATTATATATAAAAATTACTATAAAACTTAGTGGCTTAAAATGAAAACATTTGTATTTGGAGGATACAATTCATTTTTGAGCATTCCTGTAAGTTAGGAACTTAAGAAACTTAAGTGAAATTTTTGACACATGCCTTTTCATGAGAATGCATAAGATATTAGCAGCCTCTGTCTGTGTTACGGTCAAATATACAGTCCGGTCATCTTACCATTAGCTGTAGCATCCATTTTCCTTTTCCTTTTTCATTAGTATGTGTTCACAGTACATATTAATGATGTCCATTTAGGGGAATTGACCCATGCATATAACATCTGAATACATTTTCAAGCTAACTCATTCACCTTGACTTGAAAAGTTAGTGCTGGTTGTTGACTGGAGGCCTCAGTACCTCTCCACGTGGGTCTCTCCATAGCATTGCTATCACTCAAGGTCATGCTTATGATTAGATTACCACAGTGAGCCACCTAAGAAACCTAGAAGGGATTTTGTGTTTTATGACCTAGCCTTGGAATTCACATACTTTTGAAGTCTTGTGTAATACTCTAGTGGTTATATAGTCTAGTCCTGATTTAATAATTTAGTTTATAGGCAACCACAAAGGAGTGTGAAGGGTCCTCAGGGCTACTCTGAGGCTTGCTGACACCAAAGACTTTATTTGGGTTTTAATGAAAAGATATAAATCAGAGATAAGAATTAGCAAGTAATGTTTTAGATTAGCTTTTTTGTTTTGATAAACTTTAATCTGTCTATTTGAAAGGAATAATTTTATGGTAATTTTTCACAATTTAGTTTCAAAAAAACTAAAATTGGAAAACATGGTGTTTTTGTTTTCAGATTATTTAAAATATGTGACAATATACATGGAAGTACTTACTCTAATGACAGTACAAATATGGATTCTCACATTGGCTCAGTGGAAAATTTCTCAACAGAAATGAACAAAGAGGAACCATGGAACTATAGCAATAATAAACAGAAACCTCAATATTGGACAAACATGTTTAAAGCAAATGACACTTTTCCTGGTTCTGAAATTGGAGAACATATATTCAAAGTACCATCTTTTTCAGTTGCATTGCAGCCTAATGATATTCAAGGTAATTCCTTGCATTTTCACTCAGTTTTATAAAAATAAAAACTACCTTTTTAGCATAGAAGAAGAATACAAAAGTATACTCAGTTTGAGTAGGTTATCTTTATGTGCATTTTATTTTGCATTATTTTAAGGCTGCTTTATGAGTAATTTTAAATTTATCAGTAATGAAAACTTACTCAACTTTTATTGAAGCACCTTTTAATTAAGTTCTTAAAATATCCATGTCAGTAAGTAGTTTTTTTTTTTTTTAGAAGTAACCGAAACTGGCTTAGGTTCCTTGAAGGCTGTCACAGAAATCCGTATCCTTTAAATTATTTTACAGTGGTTTTTATTAAATTGATCATAATTTTATGGTGCTAGCAAAACTTACAAAGAATTTTATAATTTAAAATTTTATTACATGTTTGAAATTCATGTAGTTTACAGTCATCTGGGGAAGCTTGTTTCTTTTTTTCTTACCTCATGCTAGTATTTACATTAATTGGGGTTATTAGGTTCCTGTACATGGCACATATATATTTTTGAAATTTAACCATTTATTTATTTGGTATAGGATCTTGCTACACAGCTCAGACTCATAATGATCCTCCTGTCTCAGCCTACCCAGCACTAAGATTACAGGTGTGTGCCACCATACCCCAATGGGGACAGCATGGTATGTGGCACTAGGGATTGAACTCGGGTCCCTGTGCTTGCCAGGCAGGTGCTTAGACCGCTGAGCTATCTCCCCAGCCCCATGGCACATATTTATTTCTCTCATTTTCCGTTCCCCTCTCTGTCAGCCCTTAACCTGTTTCCTTTGGGTTACATTTATATTAAAAAGGATCTGTTGCACTATTTATCCTTTATCATTTTCCTTGTTTGTACTTTACCTTACTCAAATGAGATATCTACAGTCTTTAAGCTTTGGTCTGGTTTATTTCACACAACCTTATATTTACATCATTTTCATGCAGATGTCTCAGATGTGTCATTCTTTATAGCCATGCACTATTCCATTATATGTAGATACCACCATTTCTTTATATAACCACCTATTGATAGTTATACAAGCTGCTTCTACAATTTTCTTCTATTTGTTGACCATTTTTATTTCTCTATGAAGTGTCTATTCATTTCTGTGAGCCATTTTTTTCTTTTAACTGATTAATAGGACAGTTTCAATAATTAATACACTGTATATTATTACCTTCTTAGTGGTTATCTATAGTACAAGGTGCAGACAGGATATCCTGTCCAAATACTATTAGTACAAATCTTTCTTCTCATTGAATTAAGCAAAGTTAGCTGTATATCTATGTTAACTATTCTGCATATACAGATACAAAATGGTCCTTCTTTGTATATCCTTTTTTGTTTAGTCCTGTCAGAGATGGGTATTCCATTGGCATCTAAATACTATAGGTGAATTAAATCAGCAAAACAGTCCAACACAGTCCAGCAGTCCACAATAGTAGTGGGTTATCCAGAGAAGTTATTGACTTGAGTCTTTCACAGCTCAGCATGTTAATATGGCTTTACTTTATATATCTCATTTTTATACTTTTCTGCTGAATGGTTATGACCAAGATAAAGCAAGATCTATATAACAAGAAATGTAACTTTTGTATCTGATAAGGTCAGTCAAGTACCCTCGGGATTTATCCTGTAACCTCACACTGCACTTTGTAGATCCTTTGTCAGTGTCAGCCATGTGGATGAGTCGTGGCTATTGTTTAACCAATTTGCTTTCTGTGAAAGTCTGAGAGAATGTTTTCTCTCCATGTGACTTTTCTTAGGTACACTCTGCATCATCGATCATATTGCTCTGTGGCCCCTTATTCTCCTTGATCAGAAAATTTGGGGCACAACTGAGTTACATGATGTTGCAGTATAGGTACTCCTATGTCCTGAGTCTTCACTGACCTTGCCAGGTTATGGTCAAAATGTTGGTCATCTTTATAGCCCTTCTATTTCTCTTAAGTTTTGGTCTGCAAACTTAAGTTGTTACCCTCCAGAGGAGAAGCTTATTATTACCCATTAACATATGCAGTTGAGTTTGACCTAACTATCTCTGAATATCAAACATCGTAGACATAACATGGAACAGGTATTTTTCATCAAGTATTGATATGTTAAACATTAAGTCCCTACAGAATATGGAGATAAATGTTTAAAAAATGAAAACTATTTTAAAGAAAATGAATAAATAATTACATATTTTTTACACAGAAATTTAGAAATCTTACCATATACAGCATTGTAGCAGCACAGTCCTGTGACATTTTTTGTACTTTTTCTTGTGTCATTTTTTTCATGTATTACCCATTTAAAAAACAAAAACATAAAAACTATTAATCGAGAGACAGTATGGTAATAATTATTATGTCATGACAAGAAATACATATTTAGAAGATAAGAATGACAGGCATTCCAAGTGTGACCCTTCTATTACACATTGCTATATTTAGTGCAGTTGCTTAGTTCACAAGTATCAGCATATATAGTTAGTCAGGGTGAGAATCCTACAAATTAACTGCTGATTTCAAAAACCTGCTGATGTTTCTCAGGATCACTGCCTTGCCCATCTTATGTGTATAAATGTATGGCTTTGTCTATGTCCTGTTTTCCAGCTTTTCTGTTTGCCCTCTCTTCATTGTCCAATCCTCAAGTTCTCACTATCGTTTTAATTGTGTTGTACCTTTCTATTTGTATGTCTTCTTTTGAATTCTTATACTAGGGAATTTATATGATATTTATACATCTGGATCTACTTTATTTCACTTATGAGTATTTCTTTGAGTAGCATCCAATTAAATGTAAATGCTTCAAGTTTATCATTCTTTACAGCTGAGTAATACTCCATTGTGTAAAGATACCACATCCTTTTCAAGCATTCCTCAGGTGACTGGCATCTTGGTTGTTTCCAAGATTTGGCTATCAAAAATTGTGCTGCTATAAACATAGGTACACATATATGTTTTTTCAGTTCCTCTGGGAAAATTCCCAGTAGGGGTATAGCTGGCTTGAATGGATTTCCAGTCCTAGTTTCTTAAGCAGTCTCCACACTGATTTCCATCATGGTTGCATGAGTCTACATTCACACCAGCAATGCAGAAGGGTTCTTTTTTCCCCACAACCTCTCCAACATTTGTTGTTGGTTGATTTCTTTATGATAGCTATTCTTGCTGGGGTGAGATGATATCTCAGTATTGTTTTAATTTGCATTTCATGAAGGTTAGTGATGAGCATTTTTCCATATATTTATTCACTTCTTTAATTTCATCCTCTGAGAAGTGTGTATTCATCTCAGATGCCCATTTCTGGATTGAGTCTTTAAATTTAGGGGCCCTAATGCTTTTTATTTCTTTATGAATTCTAGAGAGCAGACTTTTGTCTAAGTGCTTATCAGTTAAGATTTTTTTTGAAATTTGTGGCTTGTCTTTTTTATTTGTTGGTAATTTCTTTTAACATGCAAAAACTTATCAATAAGAGGTGTTCCCAGTTGTTAAGTCTTTTAAGTATTATACTTGAGATTTGATTTTTGTTCATGAACTCTTTGCCTACCCCAATGTCTTCAACAGTTTCTCCTACATTCTCTTCCAGGAGATTTAGTGTTTCTGTTTTAATGTTTAGCTTGTTAATCCATTTTGACTTTAGCTTAGTGCATTGTGATAGACCTGGGTCCAGTTTTAGATTTCATAATGTAGAGAGTTTTTCCAACACCACTTGTTAAAGAGGCTATCTTTCTTCCAGTAAGGATGTTTGGCCCCTTGTTGAAGATTAGCTGGCTAAGTGTGTTCATAGAGGCTTCTGTGTCCTCTAATCTATTCCATTAATCCTTAGGTCTACTTCATTTCCAATACCATGTTGATTTTATCACAGTAGCTTTGTAAAATAATTTCAAGTCAGGAATTGTAATACCTCCTGCCTTGTCTTTGTTGGCCAGGATTGCCTTTGCTATTTTAGGTCTTCTCTGGTTCCAAATAAATTTTAGGAATTATTTCTTTAGGTCTGCAAAGTATGTTGGTGATAATTTCATAGAGATTGCATTAAATTGGTACAGCAATTTTGGGAGTATCTTCACCATGTTGGTTCTTCCTATCCAGGAGCAGGGAATATCTTTCCATTTTCTGAAATCCTCTACGATTTCTTTTTTTAGAGTACTGTAATTTTCTGTAGAAATATCTTTGAATTCTTTAGTTAGATGAATTCCAAGGTATTTCATTTTCCATGGTGTTATTGTAAAAGGTATTCTTTCTCTAATATCCCTCTCTTTGTGTTTGCTATCTGTGTAGAGGAATGCTATTGACTTTTGGGTACTGACTTTGTATCCTGCTATGTTGCTGAATTTGTGTATCAATTCTAGTTGCTTCTTGATGGAGTTTTTTGGGTCTTCCAAGTAAAGTATCATTAATGTGCAGATAATGATAATTTAACTTCTTTATATATTCGTATTCCTTGTATTTCTCTCTTGTCTAATGGCTCTAGCCAGTGATTCCAGAACTATATTAAATAGGAGGGGTGATAGAGGACATCCTCGTCTTGTATCAGATTTAAGAGTAGAAGATTTCAGTTTTTCCCCATTTAGAATTATATTAGCAATTGGCTTGTCATAGAAGGCTTTTATCAAATTCAAGTAGAGACATTCATTCCAATTTTCTGTAGGACTTTGAATATGAATGAGTGTTGGACTTTGTCAAAAGCCTTTTCTGCATCAATTGAGATGATCATTTGGTTTTTAGATTTCTCTATATTGATACAGTGTATTACATTTATAGATTTTTGAATATTGAACCACCCTTGCATCTCTGGAATGAATCCTACCTGATCATGGTGTATGATCTTCTTCATGATTTGCTGTATTCTATTTGCCAGGATTGTTTTTGAGAAATTTTGCATCCAAGTTCATGTGGGAGATTGGCCTGTAGTTCTCTTTTTCAATTGTGTCTTTTACTGGTTTTGTATCAGTATAATACTTGCCTCTAGGAATGATTTTGAGAAAACTGTTTTCCTTTTCAATTTCATTGAAGAGTTTGAGGAGTGTAGGGATTATATCTTCTGTAAATTTCTTGTAGAATTCAGCTGTGAATCCATCAGGACCTGGACTTTTCTTTGTCGGCAGGCTTTTTATTACATTTTGTATTTCATTGGCTGTTACTGGGTTATTGAGAGTTGTTATAGCTCCTTGATTCAGTTTTCGTAAGTTGTACCTTTCTTGGAATCTATCTATTTCGTCTGTGTCTTCTGTGAGCATAAAGATTCTCAGAATAGACATTGATAATCTTCTGAATTTCCACACGTTCTGTAGTGATTACACCCTTTTCATTGTTTATTGCTTGTATTTGAATTTTTTTCTCCTTTTTTGATCAAGTTAGCTAGGGGCTTACCGATTTTGTTTTGTCTTTCAAAGAACCATCATTTTGATTTGTGGATTCTTTGAACTGTTTTCTTCTTCTAAATTGAATTAATTTCTGCTCTAATCTTTATGATTTCTTCCTCTCTTCCTGTTTGGTTTGTACTTCCTTTTCTAGATATTGGAGGTATAACATTAGTGTGTTTTTTTGTTCCCATTTTGTTTTCCTAATGTGTGAGTTCGCAGCTGTGAATTTCCCTCTGAGAACTGCTTTCATCACGACCCATAAATTCCTATAAGTTGTGGCTGAATTTTCATTGAATTGTAGATGTTGTTGAATTTCTTGTTTAATTTCATTTGACCCATTGATTGCTGAGTAGGGTGTTGTTTAGTTTCCATGTACTTAGGGGGGTTTTCTGGTTTCTTTTGTCATTTATTTCCAGTTTCATTGTGCTGTGGTCAGATAATAAGCATGGAACAATTTGTGTTTTCTTGCATATACTTAAGCATGACCGATGGAGTAGTATGTAGTCTATTTTAGAAAATGACCCATGTGATGAAAAAAAATTGTATTCAGGTATGTTTGGGTGGTACACTCTGTATATGTCCACTGAGTCCATTTGTTCCAAGCTCTGTTTTAATTCTGCTACTTCTTTGCTAATTTTTTGTCTGGCTGACCTATCTTTTTGTGATAAGGGGGTGTTAAGGTCACCTGTTAAGATTGTGGTATTGGGTATTAGATTTTTCATATCCATTAAAATTTGTCTCATATAGTTGGGTGCTCCCATGTTTGGTGCATATGCATTTATGAGTGTTACCTCTTGCTCTTGAATTTTTCCCCTGACCAGTATATAGTGGCCTTCTTTATTTCATTTGATCATTCTTGGTTTGAAGTTGAGACTGTCTGAAAACAGGATTGCTACCCCTACTTTTTTCTGATGTGCTGGGGCATGTAGTATTGTTTTCCATCCTTTATTCTTCAGCCTATGAATTTCTTTATGAGTTAAGTATATTTCTTGTGTACAGTATATTGTTGGATTTTGTTTCCTAATCCACTGTTACAGTCTATTTCTCTTAATTGGTGAATTGAGTCAATTTACATTGATGGTTATAATTGAGATGTGTTGACTTATGATTGACATATTATTTACCTGCTGTTGTTTACCCCTTTTTGTCCTGTGTTTGTTTGCTCTAATTCCTTAGTTTCTTCTGTTCTCGTTCATGGAGTTCTGAATATTTTGGTCCCTTTCTGGAACATCTTCCAGTAGTCTGTGTAAGGTTGTTTTGTCATCATGAAATTCCTTAGTTGTTCTTTGTCATGGAAGTATTTTATTTCTCCATCAAACTTGAAAGAAAGTTTTATAGGGTATAGTAGTCTGGGCTGGAATTTGTTTTCATAGAGGACTTGAAGTATTCTGCTCCATGTTCTTCTTGCCTTCATGGTTTGTTAAGAGAAGTCTGCCATTATTGTGATGGGTTTTCCTTTAAGTGTAATCTGTTCTTTCTCTAGAAGCCTTTAGTATATTGTTTTTGTACTGGATCTGGGATCTTGACTATTATATGTCTGGATGTGTTCTTAGTTGGGTTAAAGTTATTTGGCATTCTGTATGCTTCCATTACCTGAATGTCAGATTGTTGCCCCATATTTGGGAAGTTTTCTGGTATTACTTCTGTCCATATTCTTTTTATATAATTTATATTGACTCCATCCTTCTTATTGATGCCTGTTAGTCTCACATCGTTCATCTTTGCATTCTCTTGCAGGAGGTGAATAATTTTTTCTTGTATCCTAGTTGTTTTGAAGAGATCCTTTCTTACCTTTTCATAGCTGTAATAGCATCTTCATGATCTGAAATTCTTTCTTCACTTTCACTCAAATTATTTCCCAGGCTTATGATTAAAATTTTAAGTTCCTCTATATGTCTTTCAGTCTGCTTAATGCGATCTATTTCCTTTGTGTATTGCTCATACACGGAATGTGTCGCTTTTCTATTCTGTAATTTTTTTTTTTTTATCAATGTCTTTAGAAACAGCTATTAACTTTTTTTACTGCAGAGTTTTTTTCAGATTGGGTTTCCTCCCTGTTTCTGTATTTGATTCTTCAGATGCTATGAATTCAGAGACTTCATTTTTTATTTCAGAAATTAATTCTACTCTGAGTTCCTCTATACCTTTCCATTGTTGTTTCTTTATTTCTGACGCTATTAATTCACACATTTCAGCTGAGCTAGTGTCCTCAGCACTTGTTCTGGGTGGGCTCAAGGCCTGAGACTCCATTTTGCTCCTTGTCTTTATTCATATAGCACTGACATCTGACCTTTGGTGTATAGCTTTGGTGCAGTTATAACCTTAGCATCTACTGAAATTCAGGTGCAGTTCTATTAAGTTTGAGTTTATCCAGTTATGCCTGGATTGGGTCTAGCTGTTGTGTTCCACTCCTTCCTGCTGCAGCTGGTGGAAATGAATCTGTTGTACCCCTCTGGCACAACAGTGATGCTATGGTGCCCCTCTGTTGTGCCACTGGCTCAGGGAGAACAGGAGTGCAGGGGCTCTCCCACATAGTAGCCGGGTCTGGTCTTGCGCTGGATCTGAAGGTCCCAAGAGCGTTGAGGAAGTTGTCACTCACTTGGAGGGCTTGGGTCTTTGGCTCCAGAGGGGTAGAGGAGTTCCGAGGGCACGGTAGAGAGACTCATTTGGTGTCTGTGTGTTTTGGTCCAGAGAGGTCCCGTGGGTGCAGGGGAGCTGGAAGCTCTTCCACACACTCGCTGGGCCTCTGTGACCCATTTCTTGACTTAATCTTTAATTTTAAGTGGTTTAATTTTTTTTTCAGTTCTTTATATATTCTAGATGTTAATTCTCAATTATACAGTGTTTTTTATAAGATCATATTTTAAATGCTTTCATTGTGTTCCTATGCATTTATATTGGTTGAAAAAGAATGTGGATCTTTTGGGTCATGTAAGATTTGGGCATATGATATTTCTCAAGTGTAGTCTACAGAGTAGTGGCAGTTTATAAAGTATGTAACAGGATAATACAGATGTTTGAGAGGTCTGGAGAGATAGCTCAGCGGACTAGGCACATGTTTAGGCAAGCGTATGGACAGTGTTCCATCCCAGCACCACATGCTATGCCCTGGGTGTGCTGAGTCTGCACCAAGTCTGGGCATGATCATGCATGCCTGTAATCCCAGCACTGGGGAGGCTCAAAAGAGAAGGATCACTATGAGTCAGGTGCATAGTGAGACCTTGTACCAAATACATAATATATAAATAAATAGAGATCTTTGGGTATTATAGGAGAAGGTTGACCATATTTACTAACAGATGGATATAAGCAATTTGTATTTTGGATAAGAAGTATAGTGCACAGATATATACAATGCTATATATTTTTGGTAAAATCAGCCATATAGAGTTAAAATGAATAGGGGAAATAAAGGAAATGAGATATTTTGTGGAGTGGGGATGGTTTTTACAAGTCTAATCTTTGAAAGAACAAGGGAAGCATTTTAAGTGTATTCGGTGCATTGTGGCAGTAATATCTTTGATTATTTAATACTCTGTGCCTGCCTATACTAGTATATTTTATATCATTTCATTATCATTCACTAGCTACTTATGTGACTATTTTTTCATGACCTAAGAATTCCTTGAAAGCAAAGACTATGTTTTGTCCTTCTATTTCCCAATATATCAAAACATATAGTAAAGTCCATAAATTAGGAAGTTGTTTTAG
The DNA here is from genome assembly GCA_004027165.1 of Ctenomys sociabilis. NCBI lineage: Eukaryota > Metazoa > Chordata > Mammalia > Rodentia > Ctenomyidae > Ctenomys > Ctenomys sociabilis. Next base: position 36,847 of record PVKA01001805.1, on the reverse strand, counting down.
CAAAGGAATAAAAGTAGGCAAGGGTGAGATTAAAAACCTGTGGAACATGTTTTGAAAGAATAAACTTTGGAGTCTAGCCAAAATCAAATAAAATGATAAAAGGAGTAGTAGGAGATTATCTTGAGTAGGTATCTTAGGATCAGATCATTTAATGCTGTGAATAGAAAGGTCAAGTTCTTTTTAAAAATTTTTTCCTTGGGTTTATTGACGTATAATAGGCAGATAAGAATTGTACATCTTTTAATTTAAAATGTGATGTTTTATTACTGTATACATTGTGAAAATGATTAGCCAAGCTAGTTAGTATATTGCCATGATGTATGGTTAGAATGTTTGGAAAAGGAGCCCAAAGTATAAGTATATTCCTTATACTTTGTTGGTAGGAATATAAATTATTATATCTACTATAGAAAAAAGATCCCTCAAAACTCTAGAAGTAGAACTGTCATAGTAATCTCACTCTTGGATATATCCAAAGGAAATGAAATGAGCATACAAAAGAGAAACCTGGATACCCATGTTTATTTTGGTATTATTCACCATAGCTAACATATGATATCAGTCTAGGTACCTATGAAAAGATAAACAGATAAAGAAAATATGGTTTATATACATGGTAGAATATTACTGAGCTATAAAGAAGAATAAATTCTTGCCATTTACAGGAAAATAGAGAGAACTAGAGAGCAATGTATAAAACAAAATAAGCCAGAACCAGAAAGATGAATATTACACATTTTTTTCTTATATGCATAAGAAAGAAAAAAAAGACAACTAGAAAGTAGAAGAGGTAGTAGTAGGAATGGAAAGGGTGCTGATAAAAGGCAGTAGGGGGAAAGGATAGGTGGACATAATCAATGTACAATGTATGAATGCATGGAAATGCAGTGAAGCTCATAATTTGTGCAATTAATGTGTGCTCTTATATTTTATAAAAATCTGTTTCAACATTTTTTACTGAATTTTTTGAGACAAGGTCATACTAGGTTGGCCAGGCTAGTCTTAAGCCTCTGGTATCCAGTGATCTTCCTGCCTCTGCCTTGTTAGGAGCTATGACTATAGGTACATGTCACCATCTCTTTTTTTATTAGTAGCACATGTTTGTAGTACATAATGATTACAGCCTCATGAGAAGTTTGTACATGTACGCAACATACCCTAATTATTTTCTTACCCCTTCCCCCTCTTTTGGTCCCCTTCCATTTGCATAAGATCTATCTCCCTGTTTCCTGATATTTACCCTTTACTTTGCTTTTATTTATAATTTGGGTTTCTCATGTAAGAGAAACCATGTAAATTTAATCTTGTGTGTCAAATTTATTTCACACAACATTATGGTCACAAAGTGCATCCATTTTTCTACAAATGTCTCAGGTTTATCTTTCTTTGTGAGAGAGTAGTGCTACATTGTGTGTAAATACCACATTTTCTATATGTATTTATCTGATGATCAACCAACAGGCTACTTCCAAGATTTAGCTATTGTTAAATGTGTGGCTATTAATGTGGGCATGCATGTGTTACTGTTATATAATGTCTTTAACTCTTTCAGAAAGATATCTAGGAGAGTTGAACAGACTTTAGTTTTATTTTTTTGAGAAATCTTCATACTGATTTCTATAATGATATACATTTCTACCAATAATGTAAGAGTTCCATTATCCCTACAGCCTCAGCAGCATTTGTTATTTGATTTCTTATGATGGTCATTGTGTAAGGTAGACTTTCAGTGTTATTTTAATTTTCTAATGAGCAGAGATCTTGAACATTTTTTTCATGTATTTATCAGCTATTTGTACCTCTTGTGAGAAGTGATTATTCATTTCACTCACCCATTTTTTTGATTGAGTCATTGATTTCGGGGCACCTAACTCTTTTGAGTTCTTTATGTCTTCTAGATATTAATCTCCTTTCCCAAGATATAGCTCTCAAACAATGTTTTCACAGGTTTTCTCTTTATTCTGTTGGTGGTTCCTTTGTTGGATAGAAGATTTTTAATTTTAAAAAAATGTATTTAGTACAGGGTCTACAGGATCTATAGGATCTCGCTATGTAGATTGGACTTGTAGTGACTGTCCTGTTTTCACCCTCCCAAGTACTGGGATTAAAGGCAGCACACGTGTGCCCTACCATGCCCAGTTGCAGTCTTAGGGTGCCCTGGGGGCAGAGCTGGCACACCATTCCTGGGATCAAACCCCAGCTGCTGCACTCTGCCTAAGCAGGCACTTTTTAGTCCACTGAGCTACCTGGCTGGCCTAGAAGCTTTTTAATTTGATATACCATTTATTGATTTTTGATGTTACTTCTTATGCAATTGGGATTCTTTCCAGAAAGTTCTTGCCTATGCCTATAGGCAAGAGTTTTACCTATTTTATCTTCCAACAGATTGTTTCTATATTCATATTTTGATCTTTGATCCATTTTGATTTTAGTTTAGTACACAGTGAGATATATGAGTCTAGATTTAATCTTTATGTGGCTAGCTCATTTTCCCAGTACCATTTATTACAGAGGCTATCTTTCCTCAATTGTATGTTTTGACCCCCATGTCAAAGGTCATATTGCTGATCGTGCCTGGGGTTGTTTTTGTATCCTCTGTTTGATTCCATTAATCTACATGTCTGATTTTGTGTCATTGCCATGTGTTATTTTTTGAGCAGTCATGTTACCTCATGAAAATAATGCTTTAATTATATGGAATTAGAGACTGGTTGCTGGAGAATGCACCAGAATCTGTAGAAGTTATGGTTCCATTTGCAAAAATGGAAAATAAATTCTAGATACTGGGCAGTCAAGCTAGGAAAATCTAGGTCAGAGTAAGTAATTTTAGTACTCAGGGGATCATTTGAAATAATTCTTGGGGCTGGAGAAATGGCTCAGTAGATTAAGCACTTCCCTGGCAAGTACAAGGGTCTGAGTTCAATTCCCGGTTCTGCAAAAAAAAAAAAAAAAAAAAAAAAAAAAAATTCTGAAATAATTCTTTTATTTTTAAGGTAGCAACATTTTTTTAAAGGTAGGAAGAAAGCAAGTCTGGGCCAAGTAAAAGTAACAAAAGAAGTATACCCTATAGTGTGAGAGTTGGCCAACTACACAAGAGAACACAGTTGCTCATTTGACATAATTTAAAGTACTATATGATTATAACATGCGTATGTTCAATGCAAATAACTAAACTCAATTATACTGGGAGAAAACAATGAGGAGGTTATGTAGGATGATACAAGAATTTGTAATATAGCCAGTTTTTTATGCTTTTATTTAACATGCTTTTGTCTCAGGCCTGGTTATCTAAATAGATTGGAAATAGGAAGTATATTAGCAGTAAGCAGTTAATGATGGTTTAATTATCAGTATGTTGGCAAATTCTTTTTATATTTACTGGAAGGCTTTTTTTTTTTGTATAATGGTACCACCTTTTCAAGTGTTTTAAAGATTTTCATACTATGTGAGTAGAGCTGAAGTGGTTCTGTTTGTTTAGAGATCTCTGTTAGGCTATACTAATGTTCATTATTTATTGTTCCAAAATTTTATTTTCCATCAGACTCACTGAACTGCTATGCTTTATTATATACAGTAGAAGACTAAAAACTAGTCATGCTAATTTGAGAATTTGTAGGTTACTTAAATACAATCTATTTGCTGATTCTTTTTACTATTTTCCTATTTTTTAATCCTCAGAACAATAGTTTTGTCAGATTGATATTGCCACAGTACTCTTGTCATTTTCAGTTCTACAGACATTTTTTCCTATTATAGCATGTAATTACAGTGACACTGCTGAGAGTTTGTTGAACGAAAGGAAAAATTCAATTTCAAGTGTTGATAGTGATGATAAATGATGTTTGTGGTTGAATTTTATTACAGTCTAGGAAACTGAATGTGTAGCTACTCTGAATCAAAGATTTATTTTTTTGAATATGAATTGATGTAGAACTATCTAATGAGAGAAAAGCCAGCATGATAGCCTACTTCTGGGCTTGTTACAAATAAATATTTTATAGGAAAAGACATATCTTGAAGGAGCAATGAGATTTCTTCAAAGACTGATAGATTGAGAAACAGAAAATTCCATTTTTTTTTTGTCTATTGGCGCATTCTAACATGCTGCACAACTGAGAGTAATATGAAGAATTACGAATTGAGTTAACATTCTTGAGATGATGATGGGGAGCAGTATAGATCTATAGTAACATATACATAAATCATAGAGTATTTTATTTTTGTGGGGTGCTTTTTTAAAAGATTCTCATTATGTATCTCAGGCTGGCTTCAAATGACAGCCTCTTGTCTCAGCCTCCAAGTTTTGGGATTGCATGTGTTGCTATCATATAGTATGTTAGAAGGTAATAAGCTATAAAGAAAAAATTTAGAGCAAGGTAAAATAAGATTAAATCTGGGCTACTGGTATTAAAAGTTCATAAGTTAGAATTAAATATAATTATTAGGGTAGGTCTTTATGAGAAGGAAAGGTTGAGCAATTAAAGAAGGGGAAAGAGCCAAGGAAATTTGAATAATCTAAATGGAAGGAAGGCTTCATGGCAGGCACATGGCTGATGTTTTTGAAGAATAGCAGAGTCCAGTACAGTTAGAGGAGATATGTCAGGGAGAGAATATCTGGAGATGAACTCTGAACTATAAAGATAAGATTGGTTGGATTACTACAATCACTGAATTCTTATATCATAAAAAATGTAGTGCTTAGCCAGTCATGGTGGCACATGCCTGTAATACAACACTTGAGAGGTAGAAAGATCTCTATGAATTTAAGGGTGTCCTAGGCTGCATAGTGAGTTCAAGGCTGATGTGAACTACATGATGGAACTCTGTCTCAAACAAAAACCAACAACAACAACAACAAAAATATATAGTGCTTAAATAACTGTGTTTCAGATGTTCTATTTTCTGCATTATCTCTTTTAATAGATTATAAAGCCTAATTGTAGGAACTCATTTTCTTCTTTTTTTAATCTTTTATTTATTTATTTGGTGCAGGGTCTCACTATGCAGATTGGTTTCCTAGTGATCCTCCTATCTCAGGCTCCCCAGTGCTGGGATTACAGACATGTGCCACCATGTCTGGTTTCAGTGGCTAGCTCTGTGTGCTCAGGGTTCTGGGCCCTGTGTGCCATGTGGTACAAGGTATTCAACCCAGCTCCTTGCACTTGCCAGACAGGCACTTAGACTGCTGAGATATCTCCCTAGCCTTTATTTTCTTCTTTTGCTGCTGCTTTCTAAATCTAGTAATGAACTTTACATACAAGGTAGTATTAAATAAATTAGTTGACTGGTAAGAAAAGTGCCATAAAATATCTGTCAATCTGGTAATAGACTCACTTTGAAGAGACTCTCACTGACTCTCACTTTATTTTTTATTTCTGTTTATATGATGTAACTTTTTTTTTTAATAGGGGGAGGGTGGTTTAAGTTCTTTCTTTTAAGCAAGTATCCTGATAATTACAATTAAAACCAACAATTATCAAAAACAAGGGGTTTTAGGTTATATGACTAGAAATGCACATCAATTAATGAAGTATAATTACAATCATTCATAAGTTAAATTAGAAACCTGAAAGGAGATAAAAATCAAGTGACATAGGCAAGGTAAATATGAAAAAACAATACTTTGGAAAAGACAAACTAGAAGCATAGTTCTGATAGACTTGTCTTTATATACTTGCATATCTTCCATTGTATTTAACTTTCAAGTTATAACCCTTATATAATCAAGTTTCTACATAGGGATTTTGTAATTTCTTCTCAGAATGTGAAATATGAATGAGATTTTGATAATTTCTTTTAGTTCCCTTTTTAAGATATCAAAATAGTAAATGCTAAAGGCACATTGTTAAATGTTAAAGCCTCCTCAGAGTCAATATGTAACTTAACTAAATTTTTCAAGTAAAAATAACCAGTTTTTAAAATGTTGAAGTATTTAACTCCTTAATGTTATTCTAAGCGGTAAAATTTAGAAGCATTTTCAAAGAATTTCCGTATTTCAACTATATACAGTCCAAAGCATTTGATGATGTAAGTACCTTACCATAATTAGTACTTCCTCTTTTCACTAGTTTGTGTACTCTCTAAGGAGAGGGACTAGATAACATCTTTGTATCTCCAGAGGCATAGCCAGTGACATAGGAGCTCAGAAATATTTTTTAAATTAATTACATGTAGTTTTTGTAGGTGGGTTCGTTTATATTAGATTTATAAGAACTTTTCTGGATGATAAAGGAATGATTTTGTTCTAGGTCTAGCATATCTGTGATAAGTAAAACAGCATGATAAAATATTAATAATTTTTTGAGGATGGAAGATCTGGACAAAGTTACAATTTTAATAATTGCAAAAGTAAAAAAAAGTTTGAAATATCAGTCTTCTGAATCTTCCTAAACCATTTTTTTCTAAAAATTTGAGAATGTGTGTGAAAAATTCTATATATTGTTTAATCAATTCAGTTTTATTTTTTAGCTTCTTTACACAGACAGGAATTTTGTGATTTGTGCTCCAACTGGTTCTGGGAAAACTGTAGTGTTTGAACTAGCTATAACAAGATTGTTAATGGAAGTACCATTGCCATGGTTGAACGTTAAAATTGTTTATAGTAAGTATATGTTATAAAAATAATGATTCAATATAATAAAAACATTAAAGCAATAAGGAAAAAATCAGTTCAATGTATAGGCATTATTGTTTTTCATTTCATTTTGAAAGAAATTATTAATTTATTAGTTTTCATTGTTGGATATTGAATCTGTGACCTCACATATGCTAGGCAAGTGCTAGCATTGAGCTGTGCTCCCAGTTAATAAATTCTCATCTTTCCCCTCTTTTTTTGGAAGCAGAGGATACTGGAAACCCAGAGCTTTCATAACTGAGCTACCTCCCCAGCCTTTGTGTAGTTTTTATTTTAAGTTAGGATTCAATTGAGTCACTGAATTACCTAATGTAGGTTCAAACTTGTGATACTCCTACTTTAGTGTCCTGGAGTGCTGGGATTACAGGTGTGTGCCAGTGCACCTGACATTCTTTTATCCTTTTTTGTAGAATAGTCCTACGCTGCTGAGCAATACCCTCAGCCCTCCATACATATTTAATAAAGATATATCATGATTTGTTGGTCTGTTACATTAAATTTAAAACACATTTTCCCAGAGTTATAAATGAGTAACATCTGAATAGAGGATTTAAAGTTTATCTGCTTGTTTTTAAGAAAACAGTTAAATTGAACAGATAAAAATCACATGTTTTGTAATTCTAGATGTTTACAGAAACTTATGCTTCCATTTTTTAGGTATATATATTTTTAAATTTCCACAAAGTAATATATGCATATGACTTAAAAATAAATATTATTAAGAGGCTTATCATGAAAAGCAATGATCTCTTGTCCTGTCCATCTTTACTCTTAGATATAGTTCTCTGAACCATCACTCCTCTTTCTGTTTATTAGTTCCTTTTGGTGATTTGCTTTATGTCTCTAAATAATAAACTTGCTAACTTTTAATTTATCAATATTGGGGTATATCTAGATATATATTTTATCCTAACTATCAGTTGAAGTTTTAAATTGCATTCATTTTCAAAATAAATTATACTATTATAGTGGCACCAATAAAAGCCCTGTGCAGTCAGCGTTTTGATGACTGGAAAGAGAAATTTGGACCAATAGGATTGAATTGTAAAGAACTCACTGGAGATACAGTCATGGATGACTTATTTGAGATTCAACATGCTCATATTATTATGACAACTCCAGTAAGTGTTGTTTATGCTTTATTTTTCCTTATTTTGAATATGTATTTTCATTGAGAAAAACAAAATATAAGTTGAAGCATACATTTACAATATAAACAAACACAAAAACTAATAATATTAAAAGTATAAAAAGTATGTTTAGAAATAAATAAGCAAAAGGCAAGAAAAATCAGGGAAGAATATTGAATTTATTATTGGGGATAAATTGTGATTATATTTAGAGTTTATATTCTTTGGACCACATATTATATATTATAGAGATAGTACCTTGTTGAAATTTAAACCTATGTAATTAGGCTATGATTTTAAGCATTCTGTCTTAAAACTTTACAAAAAAAAACCCTGAAGGCTTATTTATAAACAACTATAAGATTTTCAAAATCCTTTAAATAATTTTTAATCTTTAAATCTCTTTCAGGATACTTTTAAGATGTCAGTCAGAGTATTGATTATACTTATGAAAAATTTTATTGATGGCTTGGTGCCTACCTGGCAGGCTGAAGGATCTGGGTTCAGTCCCTGGTACTGCATGCTGTGCTGGCACCACACCAAGCCAGCCACTGAAATCTAGTGTGGTGGCACATGCCTTTAATCCCACTGCTGGGGGAGCTGAAACAGGAGGATCACTGAGAGTCTGAGCTGCGCAGCGAGACCCTGTGCCAAATAATAAATAAACATTTTTTAAAATTAAAAATGTATTGATTTCTTAAATAGTATTTGTTTTAACTTTTTATCGAATTAAACTGCTTGTATTGTATCCTATAGGAAAAATGGGACAGCATGACTAGGAAATGGAGAGATAATTCTTTGGTCCAACTGGTTCGACTAATTCTTATTGATGAGGTAGTGAACATATTCTTCATTTCTAGTGATAAACATAAAAAATATGATTAGAATAGATAAAATGACATTTTGAGCCAGAGGTAGTAGGACAGAGTTGTAATGCTAGTACTTTAGATGATATTGAGGCAGAAAGATTACTGTGAGTTCAAGGATAACCTGAACTATATAAGAAAGACCCTGTCTTGAAAAGAAAAAAAAAATTCAACCAAATAATGTTTAATCCTTTAAAGTGGCAAGTGCTCATTTTCTCAAGGATAAATGTATTAGTTATGTTTTAATTGATCAAATAGTTTTTTTTTAATTTTATGACTAGTGAATCTTTATTTTTATTTATTTATTTTTTTGCTTAGGTACATGTTGTAAAAGATGAAAATCGTGGCCCCACACTTGAAGTTGTAGTCAGCAGGATGAAAACTGTACAGTCTTTGTCTCCTCCTTTAGAAAATAAAAGCAAAAATATTCCAATAAGATTTGTAGCCGTGTCTGCAACAATCCCAAATGCTGAGGATGTAAGTTAGAATATAAGTCTATCAAGTATTTTTATGACTTGTAAAATGTTTAGTACTTTTAAGTTTAGAGAAAAAGAAAGGATTTGCCTGGCAATTACCTAAAATATTTATAGGAAAATAATTAATAGAAATTTAGGGCTTGATCTCATAGGTATGACAATATTAAGGTCATGAACTTTGGTTGATTAGACTGAATAAAACATTTTTGGTGGAATCTATTGGTTGCTAGTATCTAAAGTCTTAGTCTCGTGGATTTCAGATACCTTGTTTTAAGTCATTATAACCAGCTCATTCTAATCCCACAGCAAAGTATGATGGAGTATAAAAATAATTGCTGATGTGATTACCATCTTCTCCCCATCTCTGTGTATCTGGCATTGTAATAAGCACTCATGATTGAGGAAGAAGTAAGAATATATGGTCCCTATCCTTTAGGAGGATATCATGGTTAATGGGTAGACATGTAAAGAGATAATTATATGTGATATTATATTTCCATAATGAATATATGGATTAGGTTTTTCTTTGATATTTAGGCAAACTTCTTTAAAAATGTATTCTTTTATATACTTCTCAACCTACTATAGTGTTTTTGGAAATTATAAATACCTGTTACATTGTCTCTTCCAGTGAAAAATTTTGTCTTAACATAAGAGTCTCACACTTTACTGACTGAGCTATCCAGGCACCTTGTCTTCATCTTCAAATTTGTACAATTAATCCTTTTGTGGTTATTAAAGTGACTTGTTCATATTCATGAATAATTATAGAATTTATAGTACAGGAAAACAATACAATGGAAATTCAGAGTTTGTATTTACAGATGTTTGTTGTATATCAGGCAGTTTTCCATTGCTATAAAAAAAATTAACCAGATGTAGGATGATTTATTTACTTATTTATTTAGGAAAAAGTTTTAGCAGACTACCCTTTGAACAAAGGTCTTCTATCTAGAACATAAAGAATTTTTAAAAATCAGGCTCCCAGATTAAAAAAACCAGTAAAAAAAAATTGGAATCTGAGATGAATACACACTTCTCAGATGAAGGAATACAAATGGCAAATAAATATATGAGAAAATGTTAAACATCATTGGTCATATGAGAAATGCAAAGTAAAATAACACTGAAATTTCATCTTACCCCAGGATGAATAGTTATCATCAGGAAATCAACCAATACTAAATGCTGGCAGTACTGTGAGGCAAAAGGAACCTTGCTCCACTGTTGGTGGAAGTGTAGATTGGTACAACCACGATGTAAATCAGTGTGGACATTCCTCGAAAAGCTAGGATTAGAGGTCCCATTGAACATAGTTACCACCCTCCTGTGTATTTTTCCAGAAAAACTGAAAACATCATATTCCAGCAATATATGTTTAGAGCAGTGTTAATTTTCCATGGCTGAATCTTGGAAACAACCCAGGTGCCCATCGGCTGAGGAATAGATAAAAGAGATGTGGTATTTTTATACAATGGAGTATTAATCAGCTATAAAATAATAAATGTGAGGCTTTTATAGGTAAATGAATGCAACTATAAAGACCATACTCATATATGGCATAAATCAGACCTACACATAGAAACATACTGTCTTTCTAGTGTAAAAACCTGAAAGAGTAATAAGATATAAAAGGTACAATAGGTACTGTAAAAGGGAATAAAACTGCTCAAAGGGAAAAAACAACTGGGATGAGGGAAAGGAAAAAAAATGAACGAAAAAATATATAAGTACACAGGCTACCTTGGATAACTGTACTCTTGAAAGGAACAGTTAATGCTTAAACTTTTTTCTTTTTAATTTTTTTATATTTCCTAATTCTGACTGCTTATATTTGGTAATCTGAACAACTGATTCGAAGACAATATGCAGTATAGCAATCAATGTTGAATTTCTGTCATCTTGTTTAGTAGAAGTCTGTATTTCTAAAGTTTTTTAAAATTATTTTTTATTCACTTTTTTAAAAAAAGTGTGAACTAACTAAAGATTTATAAAATTTTAAGGATATATCACGTTTAGTGTTCTGTTCATTTGGTTAAGCAGCCACTTCTCTGTATCCTACCAGCAGTCAAATTTCTGAATTCTAACACTGGAAAATATAATAATGAAATTATTGTCATTCAAGATTAAATATTTAGACAGGGAGATAGCTCAGCAGCCTAAGAACCTGCCTAGCAAGCTCAAGGTTCTGAATTTAATCCCCAGTACCAAAAAAAAAAAAAAAAAAAAAAAAGATTAGGGGCCGGGGAGATGGCTCAGTAGAATAAATGCTTCCTTGGCAAGCACGAGGGTCTTAGTTCAATCCCCAGTTCTGCAAAAAACAAACAAAAAGATTAAACATATATTAATATTAAATATCTGTCAAGTTTTTTTATTTATTTTGTTTTGTTGTATTTCATACAGGGTCTCACTATGTAGGAAACGGAGGTTGCTTTTATGCAGATGGGGAGGGGACCTGGAGATGTAGGTGCAGGAGAAAGAGAAAGGAAATGGGCTAGAGAAATTAAAAGGATTCAGATGTGATATACATGTTAACCCTGTGATGAATGTATTCATTCTGTGTCACAGACACGTACTAATAAAGTTTTCAGAATACTGTTAGTATTTACCAATATAGCAGTAACATAATATAAAATAAATACTTTTATAACTTTAATGTATTTTATCACTGGATTATTTTTTTAACTGCAGAACTTTACTAGGAAAGACTGATTGTCCATGTTTCTGTTTTTTCAAGGTAGCAGAATGGCTTTCAGATGGTGAAAGACCTGCTATATGTCTGAAAATAGATGAGAGCCATAGACCTGTGAAACTTCAGAAGGTGGTCTTGGGATTTCCCTGCAGTAGTAACCAAACTGAATTTAAGTTTGATTTAACTCTCAACTACAAAGTTGCCAGTGTTATACAAACATACTCTGATCAGAAACCTACTCTTGTGGTATGAATTGTTGGTTGCTTATTTTTAGTATGGTTTTCAATTTTTAACATGATTAATATAGAAAGTATTAATTCATTTTCAGTTTTGTGCAACAAGAAAAGGTGTGCAACAAGCTGCTTCTGTTCTTGTGAAAGATGCTAAATTTGTTATGACTATGGAACAGAAACAAAGGTATATTTATTCACTTTTGATTGAAAATAGGATTTTTAGGGATCAATTACAATAATTTGGGCAAGTTACTTAATATCTCTAAGCCTTATTTTTCTCATATGTAAAATAACAGTAAGATAATGAATCTTTTTTTTTTTTTTTTTTCCCCTTTGGCAGAACCAGGGGTTGAACTCAGGCCCTTGCACTTGCCAAGAAAACACTTATTCTACTGAGCAATCTCCCTGGCCCCAAGATAGTGAATCTTAATACAGCTATGAGCCTATCTTTATTTCATAACTAGATTTCTTAAAAAATAAGGATTATCCATGTTGCTATCTTCATTTTTTAATGCATTTTCAATACACCAGTTGCTGTAACCTTTCACTAAAAGCTGACCTTGCTAAGTAATCTGTCATGAACCTCTAACAATTTTGGCCTACTTGGCCTTATTTAAACACATTAGACTGTTCTTCCATAATCATCTTCTACCAGTTTGCTTACTACTTTCAAACTACACATATCAGTCCCCTTTTCACCGTTTCTACCATACTGAAAAATTTGACATTCTGGAGGGTTCTGAGATTCAGTCTTTCTAGTTCCACCTTTCTGTATGTTTGTATCTATTTACATGAAGTTTAAATAATATTTATTCATGTCTGAGGATTCCAAGATTTGTATTTGCAGCCAAGACTTACCTTGTGAACTGACCTGTAGTCTTATCTGCTTAGCTGACATTTGGTTGTGTAACTTAAGGCCATCTTAAATTCAGTATGTTCAAAATACAACCTTGATTCTTTGTCTGAAACCAGCTGCTCTTCCAGCAGTCTCCATGATAATTATATATAATCTTTCTAGTTGCTGATAGCCAAAACCAATCATTGATATTTCTCTTATCTTCCTTCCCATATTGAGTCAGTCACCAAGTCTCACCATAGTGAGAGATGGTGATGGGACCTATAAGACATGGGGCTTATGGGATGTGAGTAGATCATGGTGTCATGACTCTCATAAATGTGTATCTGAAAGATGTCATTTTTGTCTCCATTAGACACTATTAATTTTCTAACTTGTTGACCTTTTTATCTGTTGACCATTCAAATACTTCCTTTTCTCACTTTATTTTCTACATAACAAAGTGATTAAAATTACAACACTAAACTGGGTGTGGTAGTGCATGCCTGTAATCCCAGAATCAGGAAGGCTAAAGCAATAAAATAAACACAAGTTTGGGGCAAGACTGGTCCCTGTTCCCCATGTGTGTATGGGCAGGGGTGGGGGGGTGGGCTGCAATACCAAATATTTCAGTTTTCAGCTTAAAACCCTATAGTAGCTTCTAACTATTATTAGGATAAGTCCTAATAACTCCTAGGTCCTTAGTGTGGTTTATAGTACCCTGTATAATATGATACATAGATAATTTTCTAGACTCATCAATGCTATGTTTTTATTTTGCTTACCAAATTCAAGCCATATAGGCCTGTTTTCTATTAATACCCCCAAGTGTTACCTTAACCAGTACTACATCATGTTTTCTTTTCTTTGGATGTTTTTTACGTAACTCCTGTTCAAGTTATCCTTCAAGTCATACCTTAAATACCAGTTTTCTGTAATCCTCAGTTTTTCTGTATATACTTTTATAAACACATTGTGCTTTTATTATAATTTAGTTATGAATATCTTTTGTTTAATTCATTATATTATAAACATTTTTCACAGTTTTGTTTTCTATTAGTTATGTTGGCAGTATATAATGACATTCCTTGTAGGGTATTAGTACACTTTACATAACACATTAACACATCTGTATTCTTTTTTCATCCCCTTTCCCTTCCTTTTTCCTCATACCTCTCTTTTACTTCTTGGTTCCCTTTCCCATTGCAAAGATCAATCTCTATTTTTTATTATCTGGCTTATTTTTCTCTTTATATTTTGAGTTTCCTATATAAGAGAAATCATGTGATATTTGTGTGTCTGATTTATTTCACTTAGCATTATGATTTCAGGGTGAATCCATTTTCATACAAATGACTAAACAAAGAAGTGAAAGACCTCTACAGTAAAAATTATAGTTCTCTGAAAGATGAGATGGAAGAGGACATTAGAAAATGGAAGCACAAGGGCTTGAGTTCAATCCTCGGTCTGCCAAAAAAAAATGGAGAAATATCCCATGTTCCTTGATTGGTAGAGCCAGTGTAGTCAAGATGGCCTTATTGGGGCAGGTAAGATAGCTCAGTAGTCTAAAGTGCCTGATTAGATTAGGTAAGCTTAGGCAGGTGAAGGGGACCATGGTTTCATTCCTGGCATCACGTGTGGCTCCAACTCTGCCCTCAGGGCAGGCTGAGCTGGCTAAAAAAAAAGGTTTTATTTCTAAAACTGATAATAGAAATTTACCATGATCACAATTAAACTATGAGTAGCACTTCTTGCAGAACTAGAGGAAACAATCATAAAATTCATATGAAACCGGAAGTGATCCAGAATAATAGAAGCAATCCTGGGTAACAAGAGTAAAGTGGTATCAAAAGCACCAATTTCAAATTATATTACAGTGTTACTAACAAAAACAGTAAGGTACTGGCATAAGAACACACACAGATTGGTGGAACAGAAGAGGAAAAAAAAAACCTCTAAGCACCTTTAATCACCTGCTCTTTGATGAAGGGGCTAAAAATATACAATGAAAGAAAGGTAGCCTCTTTAATAAATGGTGCTGGGAAACTGGCTATCCACATGCAGAATACTGGCTCTAGAACCATGTATCTCATCATGTACTAAACTAAAATCAAAATGGATCTAAGATCAAAATGTTAAATATTTAATCTGCTGAAAAATAGAACTTCCAACAATGTAAAGTTGGGGGTGACAAGAACTTTCTGAATGTCACCCCATTTGCACAAGAAATACTATCAAGATCCCCAGTCACTGAGTGGCTGCTGAGGACTCAGCTGCCTACCCCTGCCTCCCTGCGATTAGTTCCCATCACCCCCAACCCTACCCCTACCTCTGCCTGCGTTCTCCCAAAGCCACCTCCTACTGGCAGTTTGCACCAAGGAAAAGATTCAAATAATATCTTATGTCCACTGTCCAGAACCTCTGTTTTTTTTTTGTCGCTTTACTGTTGCAAGTAAGGGTGATGACCTACTTCCTCATGGCACTGAAGATTGTATCCATATAAGAATTCAACAGAGAAATGACAGGAAGACCCTCAGCACCATCCAAGAAATCCCTGATGGTTACCATAAAAAGAAACTGGTGAAAGCGTTTGAGAAGAAATTTGCCTGCAACAGCATTGTCATTGAACATCCAGAATACAGAGAAGTAATCCAGCTCCAGGGTGACCAATGCAAGAACATATGCAGGTTCCTGGTAAAGATCAAACTGGCCAAGGAAGATCAGCCAGAGGTTCATGGGTTTTAAGTGCTTGTGGCTCACTGAAGCTTATGTGAGTATTTTCTTGCAGTGGGTAGAGCATCCCTTCAGTCCTTTGTCACAAGTTTAAAAAACTCCCAGCTTGCATAATGTAACCATTGGAGTCCACTTTTATTTGGACTCATGTAGCTCAATGCTATAAACTGAAAAGAGAAAAAAAAAATACTATAAAGAATCAACAAATGGGACGATACCAAATCGTGGGCAGTAAAGGAAAGAGCCAAAAGAGTAAGAGACAAACTACAGAATGAAAAAAATATTTTGCCAGCTATTTTTCAGAAGACTAATATCTAGAATATTCAAAGACTCAAAAAACTATGTCCCTTCAGACCTTTTCTTTTGGTCTAATAAAAGCTAGTCCAAAAAATGGGTACGTGGAATAAATAAACACTCTTCAGAAAAAGTACAAAATGTATGATACATAGATGAAAAATGTTCAGCATCTCAGGCCATTAGAAAAATAAAAATTAAAATAACACTGAAGTTCAAATATACTCCAGAAAGAATGGCTATCACTAAGAAATCAAATAATAACATGCTGGCACGGCTGTAGAGGAAAAGGAGCCCTTCTACAGTATCAGTAGGAATGTAAACTAGTACAACCGGTGTAGAAGTCACTATTGAGATTTCAAGGTGAGATTTTTCACCTTGAAAAACTAAAACTAGAAATCCATTTGTCCTAGCTATTCCACTTCTAGATATCTTCCTGAAATAGTTAAAAACATACCACAGTGATACATATCCAGGTTTATACCAGTGTAAGTATTGTAATTTGCCTGTACATCCATCAAAAAGTGAGTGGATAAAAACAGTATTCACAGAACAGTACTCCTCTGCTATCAAGATAAACATTAGATTAAAATCTTCTAGAAATAGAGTCATGTTATTTACTACTTAATGATAAACCATTTAATCTTAGCTGATCTCAGCAGACTAATAGCCCATGGCTAAAAAATTTAGCTTACTATTAATAGCAATTTCAGAGAATGGATAAAAATGTTTAGTGGTAGACCCTAGACAAAAATTGGAGTGAATAGTTACATGCAGATATGAGCACATACTAACTTTTCTGACTCATTTTCCAAGTAGAGATGTACTTCTTTCCACTTGGGTCAGATTAGCTTTTTGTTTTGTTTTAAATTATTTATTTATTTAGTGCAGGGTCTCGCTACAAAACTCAGATTCCAAGTGATCCTTCTGTCTCAGCTTCCCAGTGCTGGGATTACAGGCATGCAACACCACACAACACACCTGGTTTTGGGGCAGTAGAGCTTTGTTTTAATTAATTAATTAATCAATCAATTTATTTATTTAGTGCAGGGTCTCGCTGTGAAGCTCAGATTCTTAGTGATCCTTCTGTCTCAGCCTCCCAGTGCTGAGATTATAGGCATGTACCACCACACACCACATCTGATGTTGGGGCCCATAGAGCTTCTAAACTTATACCTAATATGACCAACTTTTCTGACTCTAGTCTTCTCACTTTCTATTGAATTTCTTCTCCAATATTATACATTTAAATAATAAAATATGTTTGTATTTTGAAATTTCTCAGTTAATTTCCAGAATTTAATTTGAAGTATTTCTATAAAGGGAACAGCTCTTGAGCCTTTGGCTACTTTTAGGCAATGATCAAACATTGGGAGAATGTGTGAACACCCAGTTTGTTCCTAATAAGTAAGCAGTTCCAAATTACTTGTAGCTCCTCTGCTCTATACCTATACTTTTAAATTTTCAGTTTTACTTTTATGCTTAGTTTTGAACTAACTGGTGTAGTGAGAGATTAAAGGGTAAACAGATTAACACAGGACACATAATTTATAAGATTATTTTATAATATTCACCCAAAAAGTCAAATGTGGTAGAGTGCAAATGCACTACAGACCCAAAAAAATTTAGCCAAGAGCCTGGATCCCATGGCAATGTCTTGCACAAGTGAAGCTGAACATGTAGCACCAATGGCAATGTCCTCCATGAGTTCAGCTGGAGATCTAGAGCGCAAGATAATGTCTCATGCAAGTCTGTGTCAAGGATCTGCATTGGGATCCTTTAGTCAAGTGATGAAAGCTACAAAGTCTGCACCATAGGGATGAAGGAATTGTGCCAGAGGCTGGAGGATCTGTAGTAGAGCTGGAAAGAGATGCTCAAGGTAAGTACCAGAGCTCTCCCAAAGAGAACTGCAGCCATCCTTAATGACAGCTAGGATTTGCATTTCTCTGACAGATG
The DNA here is from genome assembly GCA_004027165.1 of Ctenomys sociabilis. NCBI lineage: Eukaryota > Metazoa > Chordata > Mammalia > Rodentia > Ctenomyidae > Ctenomys > Ctenomys sociabilis. Next base: position 18,998 of record PVKA01001805.1, on the reverse strand, counting down.
ACTTGATATGAACACCTGAGTTCGTATCAGCAAAGCCAGAGGGCAGTCTTCTCCAGGAGAATAAATAGCACACCATCTTCCCCTCACTTATTAGGAATAAACTGGGTAATCAAGTTGGGGCATTGCCATTTTTAGGCAGAAATAAGATATATCAAGGGTTGATCTATCAAGTAATTCTCTTGTTTAGAAACAGTCTAAGGGCCGGGGAGATAGCTTAGTAGAATAAGCACTTGCCTGGCAAGCGCAAGAGTCTGAGTTCACTGATTTCTGCAAAAAAAGAAAAAAAAAAAAAAAAAAAAAGAAAGAAACTAAATCTGAAAGCTATTTTGAAAAACCTATAGAATTCTTTCCAGAATGGAAGGATCATTCACATAGATTTATGTGGTCTTCCTGAGTAGATACTTAGTAATTAATATTTTTAGCTGAATTTACCTAAGAAACTGAACCATATGGGATATAAATTCTCTTTAAGCCAATTTACATCCCATCATCTCCCTTTTTGTCCATTCAGTGTTCATGGATTAATTATTTTTTGCTTCAAAAAGTATTTTCTTGAACAGAAGCATATGCAGTATTAATTCCTTTCCTCTTTTCCCACACTCCCCTAAGGAAAATTTGTTTTCTTAATTCACTCTAGGTCTCCCTTTTTCTTTCTTTATACTCTATTCTCATTTTGGTGATTTCAGCAATAAAATGTTAATATTAGAAACAGCATTAAAGTAGAGAACAACATTTCATTTTTAGCACTCTTAACTTTTTTTTTGTGGCCAGCTCAGCCCACAGAGATAGCTCAGTGGTCTAAGCTCCTGCCTAGGCAAGTGCAAGGACCCATGTTCGATCCCAAATACCACATGCCATACTAGCCCCACCCTGGGCACATTAAACTGGCCACCGAGACCAGGCATGGTGATGCACACCTGCAATTGCAGCACTGGGGAGGCTGAAACGAGGATCACTATGAGTCTGACCTGTGTAGTGAGAGCCTGTACCAAATACATTGAAAAAAAAATCAAAAACTTCCATGATCTTTAAAAGTACCAAAAATTTCTTTTCAAATAATCAAGGTTTTTTTGTGTTTTTTTTAGTATCAGTAGTCGAACTCAAGAACTTGGCATTTGCCAGGCAGGCACCATGTCACTGAGCTGTATTCCTGGCTCTCCGTCAGTGTTTCTTAACTTCTTCTCTTTCCATTTAACCTAATTTTCTTTACATGCACATGCACATATCTTACAGCACAATAAAGTCATTTTTATTTCAATCCTTCTTTGTTTACTAAGTAATTATATAGTAGTTTTTGTTTGTTTATTTGTTTTGGTTCTGGGAATTTTACTAGGGATCTTGCACTTGTCAGGCTAGCACTTGTGCCACTGAGCTATATCCCAGCCCTATGATAGAACTTTAGAATTTGTTATTTCTTACAGGTATTTTTAAGGCAAAGTATAAAGGTAGACAAATTCGGACTGTGAACACTTACAGGTTTTTTTCCCTATATATAGTAAAGGAAGTTTTCTAAATTCTTTGTTTACAAGTAAGCTTTGATGTTAAAGCTAATAACTGGGGACTTCTAAGTATGAGAAATATTTTCTACTTTTCAAAGATCATTTTCAGTGTCAAGGAGATAGCTTAATAGAATAAATGCTTGCCTGGCAAGTGCAAGGGCCTGAGTTCAATTCCCAGTTTCACCAAAAAAACAATGGAAGTTTAAAGATCATTTTTCAGATAATATGAAAATCTTTTAATATTTGTAAGTATCAAAATCAATTATTTCATAATTTTTTAATGTTACTGGGAATAACAGTAATTTTATGGTATTTTTAAATAGGTTACAGAAGTATGCATATTCTGTAAGAGATTCAAAACTCAGAGGTAAGTTAGAGATAATTTTTGAACACCATCTTCATTTACAGATACTAGGAGGCAGTTATTAATAAAGTATTAACCATAACTGACAAGTAATATATTTCCATTACAGAGACCTTACTATATGGTGTTGCTTATCACCATGCTGGCATGGAGCTAGCAGATAGAAAAGTAGTTGAAGGAGCTTTTACTGTTGGAGATCTACCAGTTCTTTGTGAGTAAATCACATTTCTTGTGGATATTATAAAATATTTGAGAAAATTATTTCTTAAAACAAAAAAGAAAAAACAAGAATTTAAAATTGTTTTTAACTACATATGTATGTACATACTATAGAAAATTTATTGGGCAATGTTTAGTTTTTTATCATCTTATTGAACATAATACAGTTTAAAAAGTAAGAACTTAATAGCTTTTGGTTTATAATGTGTTATTTTATATTGTTCTTTTCTTCCATATATATTATGAGTTTTTATTACATATCTAAGAACTTGTCTTATAAATTCTGGCCATGAACATTTATGAGGTTTTTTTCATATGTATAGAAAAGTTAGTTTTTTAACTTCTTGGTTTAGAAGTGAGCTTTAATGTTATAGCTAATAAATTGTAGTACAGATATTATATTATAGAAGGACAAAATTATAAGGATTGAGATTAATATTCCTTAATCTAATGCAGTTACTACCAGTACTTTAGCCATGGGAGTAAATTTGCCTGCTCATCTAGTAGTTATAAAATCTACAATGCATTATGTTGGAGGAATGTTTGAGGAATACAGTGAAACAGATATTCTGCAGATGATTGGGAGAGCAGGTCGACCTCAAGTAAGTGACAATAACTTTACTTTCCATAATTTATTTTAAAGATGTGCAAAAATCAAAAATGGTCTTTGTGTATTTTTCTGATTAGCATTTATTAAGTAAAGTGAAAAGTAATGTAATGGAGAAAATTACTTTATTAGAAAAATAGAAGTAAAACAAGTCTCACAAACTGGGACATATTTCACCCTATCTCTACTTCCCACTCATTGCACTCCCATTGATTAATGAAGGGATGGATTTATAATGGGTATACTAGTAAAGGTTTTGTTATTTGTTTCTGTTTCTATTTTATTTCGGATGAGAATGTTCTTAAAATTTTGGATGGGATTTTTTTCTGTTGGATTGGACTCTCATGTTCATTATAAAACTTACAGCATCTTTCTGTCTAGCACTAAATGCCAGCAGTGGTCCCCAAGCATTGTGAAGATTAAAACTCAATTTATATACATATAAATGCTGACAAGTACTTGGATGAAAAAGCCACTTACGTAGGCACTACAGGAATACATATTTTTTGGGGGGGGAGCTCAGCCCACCCTGAGGGTGGGACTGGCATGACATGTGGTGCTAGTAGTCAAACCATAGTCCCGTGTGCCTACCTAAGTTTGCCTAAGCAGGTGTGCTTTAGCCCCCTGAGCTATCTCAGGAATAGCCATACAGGAATAGTTTTTCAGTGTGTCAAAATACTGTTACAAAAATTTATGATTTTATAAGATAAGTAAGATTTATGTAAATGACACACCAACTCTTGCAACTTATATCCACTTACCAAAGTTTGTTTTGGTTTTTAAATTGACAGTTTATGCCTGGGGAGATAGGTCAGTGGCATAAACACCTACCAAGCAAGCACAAGGTTCTGAGTTTGATCCCTGTTTAAAAAAAATCATTTAAACATGTCACACTAAAGCAAAAAGCACAGCCATTATCTTCAAATTTTTTTAAATTAAAATTTCAGTTAACATTCAAATTTAGAAGCTTTCAGTTTTCAGCCTTACTGGCCTTTAATTTAAAGCTAGGAGAGTATTAAAAATAAAATTAAGATCTTGGCTTGTGGAAGGAACTGGTGCCGTGTTGTGCGTTCTTTTACTGACTGTGCTTGGGTTTTGTTTGTTTCTTTGTTTTCAGTTTGACACTACAGCCACTGCAGTTATTATGACTCGCTTAAGTACAAGAGAGAAGTACATTCAAATGTTATCTTGTAGTGACACTGTAGAAAGCAGGTAATAGAAAAGATTCTAAAAGGATAATAATGTTAATATTATGTCTTTTAATACTAAAAGAAATTTAGGTTTTTTTTTAACTTTTTAAAGAATTTAATTTGGGGTTTCTAAGCATGGGGTAATGTGTATCTTTGTTTTAAAAAGTGTAATTTTGTACTAAGGTCTGTTATTATATTTTAAGTACTAATTTATAGTAAGAGGAAAACATCATTTTCACATCTTTAAAATTTGTTTAATTATAAGGGAGACAATCACTTTTTAGTATTTGATATATTTTTCTCTTGGAGAAATTATATCAAAATATCTTTCCTTTGCCTTTTTAAAATAAGTACTGTGTCTTCTAGAATCATGAAGTAGAAAAGATGTCAAAATTTTTTAGGTGTTAAACTGACTTTTTAAGGTTTTCTTATATTTTTGGAAATTAAGTTATTTTGTGAATTATTAACATATTAATGAGTATACTATATATAACATAATAGTTTTAAAAAACTAAGAGTTATGACATTGAAATACATATTAATGCAGAGGTTTTTCTTTTTCTCCCCATTAGTTTGCACAGACATCTTATTGAACATTTAAATGCAGAGATAGTATTGCATACCATCACAGACGTGAATATTGCTTTGGAATGGATACGGTCAACTTTGCTTTATATCAGAGCTTTGAAAAACCCAACTCATTATGGTTTGTTACTTTGATGTGGAAAAGTAGTAATTTTTTCAGGCCAATTGGGCCTTGGTTTATACTAATGGGTCACCATGTAACTTTAGTTAACAGAAACAAAAGCTGGTAATAGTTAGAAATATGTTCAGTGGCAAGTGTAGACAAAAGTAAGAAAATTTTATTTGCCTTTTCATAAGCCTCTTAGATCAGTCCTTAAAAATAAACCCAGTAGAAAAATTTCCTCTAATAATGATGGCTAAAATCTATGAAAAAAAATCAAATTTTAAAATCTTAACCTTTGTCCACACTTAGTATTTATTTCCTTATTCTGAATTTGACAGTTCATTTTTCAATTTAGAAGAACTCAAAATAATTGTCTCTTTTCTACATCCATGGTTTTGGTTGGGTTTTTTTGTTTTGTTTTCTTTTGTTTTGTGAGTATCAGGGTTTGAACCCAGGGCCTTCATGCTCAACTACAACCTAAGCCTTTTTAAAGAAATTTTACTTGTACCAGAAATCAAACTCAGGACCATGTATTTGCCTGTTATTTTTTATTTGAAACAGTGTCTCACCAAGATATCTGGGCTGCCTTCAAACTTAGAGTCCCCCTTCTTAACTGCTGGGATTATAGACACATACCACTTATATAAGGGAGAATATTCATTACTTTTGAGTCTGGTTTATTTCACTTAACATGAAGACCTCCATTTCTATTTTCCTTCACATGACATAATTTAGTAATTCTTTATCACTGAATAATAATCTAATTTGTTTATAGGCACCCAAGTGTTTCTATATCTTAGCTATTGTGAATTGTGCTGCAATAAATATAAGTATGCAATATCTCTCATAATATGCTGACTTTTAACTTTTTTCAAGCATATGCCAAGAAGTGGTATAGATCAAACTGCAGCTCTATTTTTAGTTTTTTGAGGAACTTCCATACTGATTTCCAAGGAGACTGTACTAATTTAAATTTCCAGAAGTAATATAGAAGGGCTTCTTCCTCCAGTACATATTTTCACCTGTAATTATTTGTATTGTTTGTTGTATAATCTTTTTTTAATTGTGTTGAGAAACTAATAGCAATGAGACAGTTTCAAAACAAGTCAGGGGGACAGTTACAATAATTAATACATTGCATATTATTGTCTTCGTAGTGGTTATTCTTATATAGGATGCAGACATGATATCCTATCCAAATACTATTAGTACAAATCTCATTGAATTCAGAGAAACTAGCTGTATATCTATCCTATTTTGTATATACAGATCCAAAATCGTCCTTCATTTCTATCCCCCTTTTTTGTTCTGTCAGAGATGGGTATTCCATTGCCATTTAAATATTGTAGGTGTGTAAATTCAGCAAAATAATCCAAAATAGTCCAATAGTCCATAATAGTAGTAAGTTATCCATAGGATTGGCAATGTCAGAAGTTGTTGACTTGAGCCTTTTACAGCTCAGCATATTAATATGGCTACTTTTTATTTTTATACTATATTTATTTTTTATACTTTGTGCTGGATGGTTAAGACCAAGATAAAACAAGACCTAAATAACAAGAAACATAAATTTTGTATCTGACAAGGTCATTCAGATCCCCTTAGGATTTACCCTGAAATCCTGTACCACAGTTTGTAGATCTTTTGTCAGTGTCAGCCATGTGGATGAGTGACAGCCATTGCTTGACCAATTTGCTCTCTGTGAAAGCCTGAGAGAATGTTTTCTCTCCATGTCACTCTCCTTAGACACACTCTCCATCATCAATCACTTTCCTCTGTGGTCCCATAATTTCCCTGATCAGAAAATTTGGGATACAACTGAGTTATAGGATGTTACAGTGCAGGTTCTCCTATGTCCTGATCCTCACTGACCTTGAAAGGCTAGGACCAAAATGTTGGCTATTCTTGTAGCGCTTCTTATTCTCTAATTTTTGGTCTGCAAACTTAAGTTGTTAACCCTCCAGAAGAGAAGCTTAATGATATTATTACCCTATAACTTAGGCAGTTGAGCTTAACCTCACTCTCTGTCTGAATATCAAACATCTTATTCATAACATGGAACAGGTATTTTCCATCAAGTATTGATATATTAAACTTTAAATCCCTGCAGAATGTGAAGGAAAAATATTTTTAAAAATAGGAATAAACAATTACATATTTTTACACAGAAATTTAGAAATCTAACTATGTATACCATTGTAGTAAGATCTATGACATTTTTTTGTCTCTTGTTTTCATTTATTACCCTTTTTTTAAAACAAGCATTTACTTGACAGTATGGCAGTAATTGGTATGACATGACAAGCAATACGTATTTAGACACAGTTAAAAGGAAAATGAGGATTTAAGGATTAAACAACAAAGAGAGGGCAAGGAGAAAAGCTAGGAAACTTTAACAGGGGCCAAACCATACATTTATATGCACAAGATGGGTAAGGCAATGATCCTGACAATCTTCAGCAAGTTTTTGAAAGTAGCAGTTAATTGGTTGGATTCTTGCCCTGATTAACTATATATATTGATACCTGTAAACTAAGCAACTGCAATGAAGATAGCAATATGTAATACTAGAGTCATGCTTGGAATGCCTGTCATTCTGGTCTTCTAAATATGAACTATTGTATAATCTTGATGATAGCTGTTCTGAGATAAGATTGAATTTAAGTATCTGTCTTTCTGTCTGTCTGTCTGTCTGGCTCTCCCCCCACCCCCATAATAGAAATTGAACTCAGGACCTTTGCCCTGAGCTGTATATCTCCATGCTGTCACTAAGTTTGTCTCATGAAGTTACTAAACTGGTGGTGACTGGCCTCAAACCTGAAATAAATTAACTCAATCTCCCAGGATGCTTGGATTATAAACATGTGCCACAATAATTTTAATGTAGTTTTGGTTCGAATTTTTCTAATTTCTGAAGGTACAAAATTTTTTTGCATGCTTATTGTCTTCTTGTGAAAAGTGTCTATTCAGTTCATTTGCCCACTTACTGGTTTATTTCACTTTTTTGTTGTTGTTTTTAGGAGCTCTTTTTGTGTTGTAGATATGAATTTTCTGTAAGACTATCTAGTAAGGATACTTCCCATTTTGTATACTGTCTCTTTGCTAGTTACCTCTCTTGCTGTGTAGAAACTTTTTAGAAACTTTGAGTTTAGTGTGATCCCATTTTTGATGCTTGCTTTATTCCTGTGATATTAGAACCCTATTTAGGAAATCTTTGCCTATGCCTATGGCATCATGTATTTTCCTGTTATCTTCTAGCAGTTTCAAAGTTTTAGGTCTTATATCTACATCTTTTATCTATTTTGAATTGATTTTTTATACAGGTTGAGAGACAGGGAGCTTGATTTAATCTTTCATATGGATATCCAGTTTCCCTAGCACCGGTTGTTAAAGAGGCTTCTTTTTCTCCCATGTGCACTTTTTGCTCCTTTGTCAGTGATCAACGGCTTGTACTTGGGTGGGTTTGTTCCTGTGTCCTCTTTTCTATTCCATTGGGCTGAGTATCTGTTTTGTGGTAGTACCATGCTGTATTGGTTATTATGGCTCTCTAGCATAATTTGAAATAGAGTTGTGGTGCCTCCAACTTTACTCTTTCTGCTTAGGATTGTTTGGCTAGTCCAGGACTTTTGTGTTTTTGAAGAATGTTGTTGGAATTTTGATGATCATAGTATTGAAACTGTGGATAGATTTTGATACATATATGACCATTTTAACAATGTGCATTCAGTTGATCCATGAATATGAGAGCTGTTTCTTCTCCTTTTTTTTGTCATTTTTAAGACAGGGTCTCATTATGCAGTTCAGGCAGATTTAGCTCATTTTGTAGCCCAGGTTGGTTTCAAACTCCTAACAATCCTCTGCCTCTCCCTCCTGAGTGCTGGGATTACAAATGTGTGCCACCACACCCAGCTCTTCCTTCTTCTGTTTTATGAAATTTTCATTTTAAATGTTTTCTTATCTCCTTGGTTAGGTTGATTCCTAGGTATTGTTTTTTTTTTTTTTTTTTTTGTCTTTTTGAGACAGGGTCTCACTATGCAGTTCAGGCTGGCCTCGAACTCACTTTGTAGCTCAGGCTGGTCTCGAACTCACAACAATCCTCCTGCCTCAGCCTCCCGAGTGCTGGGATTACAGGCATGCGCCACCATGCCCGGCCTAGGTATTGTTTTTTAAAGCTATTGTGAATGGAATTATTTTCATGGTTTCCTTCATTATTAGCATGGAAAACAAGTACTGATTTTTCTTAATGTTCATTTTGTATTTTGTGCTTGTGGTTTTATTTTGCATTTCCTTCATGGATACTAGCACTAGGATCTTTTGTATGTTATTAGCCACTGGAATATTTCCATGTTGTAAAATGCCCGTTCAAATTTTCTAAAATCTATTTTAGGTCATTTGTATTTTCATTATTAATGCATAGGAAGTTATTTATATATTCTAGAAAAGAATCTTTTACCAAATATATATATTCAAAATTCTTCTAAGCTGGTTTGACTTTTCTTTTTTTAAAGAGTGTTTTGATGAAAGGACTTTCTTAGTTTTAAGTAAAACTGCTGTGAATTTTTTATATGTGTCCTTTTACATACATGTATTTATACATCTGTTGATAATGTGCCTGGAGGTTAAATTACTGTGTTGTAGTAGTTTCAGTTTTAATGATAATATGGGCTTCCATTATGGTTGCATTAAAATTTTTTCATAGGAACATTCATTTAATAATGAAAGTCCTCTAGAAAATGTTTGCCACTTTGTAGAAATTCATTATTTGTAAAACATTAGAAATTTAGCCAACACAATACTTATTAAACTATAATATTTTTAGTCACTTTTATATAAGAAAATAAGTCAAAAATAGATTATTTATATTGAGAAAATTTTAAAACAGTGGGTTGTATTCTATAAATATTTAAGCTTTACTTATATTCATTAAGCTATCGTTTCTTCATATGAAATTTACTTTTCAGTTAGCGAAGTTACTGAGTCTATGAAGATGAATTGAATCTATTTTATTTTACTTTTTATAAATTTTAATCATTTGTACAGGTTTTACATCTGGATTGAACAAAGATGGAATTGAAGCAAAATTACAAGGTTAGATATATTCACTTCTAAAAATGTATGTTCTGTAAACCTTGATGAGAAAAATCAATTATTATGGAAGTAAAGATACTGTTTTGTAAATTAAAAGCAAACTTGTCTGCAGAAAAAAATGTATGAATTATTTCTTTTTTATATAAATAATGCCTAACATTGTACTTTTTTCTTAATTAGTATATACATTGTCTATCAGGATATCTTCTTCTGCATAATATGTTAAACTGGCTTGTTTGATTTATTTTTAAAATGACCCCAATTTATTTTGAAAATGTTTCCAATGTTGCCTTTATTTTTCTAGTTTTACTTTAATTGAAAATGTAAGCCTTCGGGCTGGGGAAATGGTTCAGTAGAATAAGCACTCCCCTGGCAAGCACAAGGACCTGAGTTCAATCCTTGGTTCTGCAAAAAAAAAAAAAGCAAGCTTTGCTTGATTATGTGCCTCTTTTTAAAATTAATTTTATTGTTGCATTTTATTTTTTTTTTAAATATATTTAGGGCAGGGTCTACAAGGTCTTACTACGCAGATCAAACATGTAGTGATCCTCCTGTGTTCAACTTCCCAAGCACTGGTATTACAGGCGGGCACCACCATGCCCACTGTCAATGGCAGTCTCAGCTGGAGGTCGAACCCAGCTCCTGCGCTGTGCCTACACAGGCACTTTAGTCCATTGAGCTCTCTGGCTGGCCCTATTGTTACATTTTTTTTTTTTTTTTTTTTTTTTTGTCTTTTTGAGACAGGGTCTCACTGTGCAGTTCAGGCTGGCCTTAAGCTCACTTTGTAGCTCAGGCTGGTCTTGAACTCACAACAATCCTCCTGCCTCAGCCTCCCAAGTGCTGGGATTACAGGTGTGCGCCACCACGCCCGGCTACCTATTGTTACATTTTAAATATACATAATGATAATATTCTGATAAGGAACTTGTTACCTGTACATGATTTATCTTAATTCTTTATTTTTTCCATTTCCCTTCCCTTCCTTCATTCTCTTTCCCCCTCCTTATTTATTTACACAAGCTTTATTTCCATATTTCCCCTTCCTTCCTTTTCCTTCCTTAGTTTGACTTTCCATTTGAATGTTTTTTTCCTGTTTTACAATATTTGTTATACATTTTGGCCCTTGATTCTATGCTTCTTATTCTTGTCTGTGCCAATGTCTTCCTATCAAACTACAGCTTTCTTTTTTCTCTTCTTCTTCTTCTTTTTTTTTTTTTTTTTTGATTGCACCAGGAATCAAATAAGTGCCAGACAAGCACTTATTCCACCGAGCTATCTCCCCTACCCCAAACTACACTTTGTTATTCAATTAATCATTTAGTGTTTTATTACATGGGGGTATGAGGCAGGATACTTTCAGAATGAGAATCTTTGTTTCTACGTTCAGGCAAGGTAAACCATGCTTCACAAGGAAAGACAAAGGACAGTAACTGTTTCACATGCTTTTTCAGTTTCTTCAATGTACTTTGAGTTTGTGTTTTCTGAGTTTTCATATCATTCTTAGAGGTGTGCCTTAAATTTTTCAGAAAGAGATCTTAAGTGTACTGTATGGTTTGTCTTAAATTTGGTTATGTCTTTTTGCTCTGTATCTTCTAATAATTCCCATATCACTTGTAGAATACAATAGAAACTTCCATCAGACTTCCCCCATTCAAAACAAAAAGCAAAAAAATCCTACATGCTATCCTTCTGCCTTTTTTTCTGCTTTCATCTCTTATCACTTTCTCCTTTCTATTCTGCTGTCTACAAATTGCTTTGTTCTTCTTTAAGCATGTCAAACTCATTTTGACTCATATCTTTTGCATTCTTTCTCCTTATTCTTAGAGCATTTCTATCCTAAGAAATCTTCTAGAATATTTACATGGGTTTCACCTCCATTTCATGTCTCTATTGAAGATCAGCTCCTCTGAGAGGTCTTCCTGTACTATCTTATTCGAATCTTCATTTGTTGGCAGTAAGACAAATTAACTTCCCTGTTATTACCATTTTCCTTTATTGTGCAAAATCTATGTAACATCTATGTTTTAAAAATTAGAGGGGTTATATCCTTACTTTATATCAGAAACTACCACTATTAGAAATACACATAAGCTTTAGTTAAAATATTAAGAACTCTACTTCACTTTCTATATATATATATATCTTTCAATACCTGAAACTTTATTATTAGTGTATTGATTGCTTTCTTCAATAAAGTATAAATCCTAAGAAGATGGTCATTATGTGGTACATTGCTATAAATGTAGAGCTTACACTGTGCTCAATATAAAGTATGGTAAACATTCTTCCTTGACTGACTGATTACTGGGTAATGAACTGACTTAATAGTGGGTAATAGAGAAAGTTAGAAAACATTTCAAATCCTTAATTATGAAACATTTTATACTATCAAATTACTTAAACTATAGTATTTAAAAAAAATCCTTTTAAAAGAATTTTTGGTGAGCTGCTGCTTTATGGTTTTAACTTTAATTTTTTATTTTATTTATTTATTTATTTATTTATTTATTTATTTATTTATTTATTTGCTACAGGGTCTCACTACACAGCTGAGACTCATAGTATCCCACCTATTTCAGCCTCTCCTGTGCTGGGATTACAGGTGTGTGCCACCTTGTCCAGTTTTGGTGGTAGGTACAGCATACCTGAGGTTCCAGCCAGCATGGCATGTGGTACCAGGGATTGAACCTGGGTCCTTGCACTTGCCAGGCAGGCACTTAGACCACTGAGCTATATCCCCAGCCTCATTTAATTTTTAATTCAATTAAAATCTAATTTTAATGTTTAATTTTATTATACATTGTATATCTTGCTTCATTATTCCCCTTCTGTCCTCTGCTCCCTTCAACCCCTGCTTCCCTTTCTTATTTACACTGTTTCCATTCTTTTTTTTACATCTTTCCTTTCTCCCTAACTCCTTTTTTTCCCTTCTCATTTGAATATTTTCTTCCTACTTCCCAATATCTATTGTGCATTTTGATCCTTACACTTTTGGTTTCTCACACCTGTGGAATCAAGTGGTATTTCATCATGTGTGTTTAATTTATTTCACTTGATAGTATGGTTTCAAAGTCTAGTGATTGGGGTTGGGAGATGGCTCAGTGGAGTAAGTGCTTCCCTGGCGAGTACAAGGACATGAATTCAAGCCCCAGTTCCGCAAAAAAAAGAAAGATAAGTTTTAAGTTCATCTTTTTTTTTTTTTTCAGGCCAGACTACTCCTTCATTGTGTTAAAAAAAAAAAATCCTCTTTATCCATTCATCCATTGATGAGTATTTGGGTTGTGTCTAAGATTTATCTATTACAAACTGTACCGCCAAATCCCCAGTAACGCAAAAGAAAAAAAAAAAACAAAAAACTGTACTGCCATAAACATTGGTATATATGTAATACTGTGGTATGATGCTTTTAATTTGGGGGGAAAGATACCAAGAAAGGGAATACCTGGGTCAAGTGGAACTTTTAATTTTAGTTTTTTGAGGAATCTCCACACTGATTTTGTTATAATTGTATCATTCTACACTCTCACCATCAGTGGAGAATGGTTTCTTTTCTCCCCAGAGTCCTGCAAGCCTTTGTTATTGGTTAGTTCCTTTCTTTTTTTTATATTAATTTTATTGAGACAGTTTCAAAACAGTTTAGTAGGACAGTTACAATAATTAATACATTGCATATTGTAATCTTCGTAATAGTTATTCATGGTATAAGATGCAGATATGATATCTTGTCTAAACATTATTTGTACAAATTTTTCTTCTCATTGAGCTAAGAGAAAATAGCTATATAACCTATTTTGTATATACAGATATATATATATTTTTTTTTTCTTTTTTTTGCACTAAAAATGTTCCTTCATTTATATCACCCTTTTTTGTTTACTTTTGTCAGAGATGAGTATTCCATTGCCATTCAAATATTGTAGGTGTGTGAATTCAGAAAAGTAATCCAATATGGTCCAGTAGTCCATTGGCCAGCTCAGCCCCCCCTGGGGGTGGGGCTGGCACAGCATGTGATGGCGATCAAACTGAGGTGCCTGAGTGCTTGCATAAGCTTGCCTATGCAGGCACTTTAAACTGCTGAACTATGTTGCTGGCGCTGGTTAGTTTCTTGCTTTTTTTCTATGTTTTTTTGGTGCAGGGTCTCACTATGCATGCAGCCCACATTCATAGTGATCTTCTTGCTTTTTGCCTCCCATGTGCTGGGATTACAGGCGCGCGCCACCACGCCGGATTGCATCCCGCCGGCTCAGCGCACTTGAAGGCGGACCAGCGCAGCTTGGGGAACCAAGGATCGAACACTGGTCCCTGCGCTTACCTAAGCGCTTAGTCCGCTGAGCTATACTGCCGGCCCTCTTGGTTAGTTTCTTGATAATAGCTAGTCTTTCTGAAGTGAGATGAAATCTCAGCACTGTTTTAATTTGCCTCTCATGAATGACTAATGATGATGATCATTTTTTCATATATTTATTTACCATTTATACATCCTCATCTGAGAAGTGTGTATTCATCTCAGATGCTATTTTTTTTTTATGAGAAGAATAGATTTATTGAGGAAAGAAAGCTCCTGTCCAAGAGAGGGACAGGAGGGGGTCCCGAGAGGGTAGTTCCCCCCGGAAGCTGTCTCTTCCATAGACTTTTATAGAAGAAAAAGTCCATGTGGTAAGGCAGGTCCAAGGTGGGGAAGACATGGGAACTCGCTTAGGTGGATAAGAGGTGGGACAAAACCATGGTTAACCAATGAGATTACAAGCACCATTGCTCAGATAAATTTGATTAAGTTCAGGAACAACATATAGGGAAGTGAGTCACGTAGCAAGCGGGCATGAATATGGGACAGGGTCTCTTCCTGTTGGGGGTTGGGCTAGTGACTCATTTAGGCTCTTTCAAAGTGATTGATACCTATCTAGAATATCAAGCTCTAATGCCCATCCCTAGGGAAGTATGTAGCTGTGTTTCCTCTTTTTGTCTTGGTCTCCAGGTGTGGCCCATATGGGAGTGTCTGTCTCTTTCAAGTTGCAAAGTCACCTTGTCTGCCATCTTGTCTCCTTGAGGGCCTGGCCCTGTCTGACTGCCTAGAGTATTTCTATCTAACTTGGCTGCCTACAACATTCCCCCCTCTGAAGAAGTAGCGTGAACTACCATGAAGGGATTGTAGGCGATGACCTCTCTGGCTTCTTCATGCTGAAAAGGGATCTTAGTTGTTGATCAGCAGTCAGATATATTCTTCAGAGGTTCTATATAAAGGCCCTTAGTAGAGAATAGGCATTTTCATTACAGCTTTGAATCTGGAGAAGACAAAGCCAAAGAAACAAACATGCATGGGTCAAATAATCACAACAGAATAATTATGAAAAAGATGAGTTAGAACTTTTGTAGGTCCATTAGCAGGTATCTCTTAAATGTGAGGTTTATACCTGGGTTTTGGTATCTTCTAGGAAAGAACAAATTTTGAGAAATTGGAGCATATATAATCAAAGCATTAACATTTCCGCTAACAGGTACATTTATAAACTTTTTGAGACGTAGCAATTGTAACTTACTAGCTCTTAGACCTCTTTACTTATGGAGTCTGACGGTTTGCTATAAGTCTCTCTAGCTTTAGAGACATCACACCTGTATTAAGTATGAATATGAAATACCAGAGTTTCATCAGAAATCAACCAGATTAACACCTTCTTACCATGAAATATACAGCATTCAGTCAGATTAAAACAATGGAATACCTTTTAAGTCTTATATGTGAAAAACAATGTATTACATTTGTAAAACACCAGTATAATTTTGATTAGTAAGCAACCTGAACATATATGTTGCAGTATCTCCATTACAGCTAAAGCAAGATGTCTTCTAAAGTCTGTTTCTATTGAGGTACAATGACTGGAAGGAAAGTCAGGGTTGGAAAAGGACAAAAAGACCTGTGCCAATTAATGTCCAGCAATAGGCTGGATTTTCCTCTAGTCATGATTACTGGGCTCCTCCTTGGAGATGGCAGGTGGAGATAACAGTCTGGCCAGAGGGAAGACAGCCCCTGGGCACTTCAGTTCTAATGGACCATCTGTGAAGCTGAGTGTGAGCTCTGGGGCCTTCACCTCAGAGTGCAGTCTCACTTCTAGTGGCTGCCTTGAGGTCTTGTGGTCCTCTTAAGGCAGTCCCTCTTACAGTGGCCTGGCTTCTGACAGTCAAGCCATTTTTGTCCCTTTGTTTTCTCTCCCTGGTTTTCTCCCAGTTCCAATTATAGAACACTTAAACAATTTTTACCAAAGTATCAAATGAGTTGTCTGGAGCAAACCCTACCTTTTGTAGCTCTTGAACTTATCTATAAGAGTAACCTGCTCTTCTATTTCATTAACATCTCATGAAGTACACTTTATTAGTGTATCTACTAAACATTATAAGAAATCAGAGGAGTATGTATTTTTTTTTCCTAGTAAACAGCTAAAATTTCAAATAACTAGAAGGCTTGGTTAAGTTCCTAGACATTTAAGAATACACACTTGAAAGAAAATGTATTTTCCAGTCTCCTAACTATTAGGTCAGCATGGCTCTGACTGCTCAGGCTCCAGTGGGATTCTATTGGTTGTCTTATCTTTTGGCTCCTTATAATAATATAATATTCCTTGGTTTAAGCCTCTAAAGACATCGATGTACTTATCAGGGTCATCTAAGGCACATGAACTCTGGAAGTTCCATATTGTCCTTTTTTTAAAGGGTATTGTCCTTGAAAAGCTTGCACAGATTCAGCTAAGAATGGGTGTAGCACTGTAGAGGTCTGGATTATAGCCCTTTTAAGAAGTCCACACCCTCTAAACTAGAAAGGCAAATAGGGAAACCTTACTTTCAATAATGGCCTGTGCTTACTGCTGCCTTATCCTCAGGCTCCAAGATAGTGTTGCCTCAGGCACCTGAACTGCCTGGTTCTTCTGTTGCTCACATCTACACTTCCAAAACTTTATTAAATAATATCTTTTTTAATATAAACCAAATCTGGAGACATTTTTACTATTTTCCTTTTTATATCATCTTTCTACTATAAAATATCATCATAATTTCTTCTGCATTCCATTTGGGTTAAATGGCTCTTCAGCATGTAAGAATCAAATGTCTTTTCAGTGCCTAATGAAGCACACTCTAAAGGAGTAAGAGACTTTATTTAACCAAGAGATCCCATATCTGGAATACAATAAGAAACTTTAGGGTGTTCCCCTTTCTTATTTCTAATTGATTCCCTCCCCCAAGGTGTCCCTTAAGCAACCCTCTCCAGAGCAGGTGGCTGCTCCCATTAGAGAAAAGGGAGACAAGGTCCCACCAGCCTGTCCTCGAACTGATGTGGATTCTTATCTCCTGACCATCTCACAAACCCTTCACTTACTCTTACTGACCATTTGTGAATATAAGTTACAATTGATCCGGTGACCAAAATGTCTGCAGAAAGAAACATAACTATGGCATAAAAGGTCAATGGAAAGTGAACACTTCTTAGGTTACGACGATCACTTCTAGAGCTATAACTATTGACTGGAGGGATTTGGCCCCGCGTGTTGAGCCAAGTCTCCAGACATTCGTTTCCCATCTAATCACCTAGGTAAACATTTTTAGCAACTGGACAAGATTTAACCTTGAAGCTCACAGGTGAAACTTATATTTTATCATCTAGCAACCACATTTTACATGTTGGTAAAAACATAATACAGCTAGTTAGCACGTAAGGCACAGATGTAAACTTCCCCTAATAGCCCCTATTGCAAGCTATCTCAGACTCGTTTCTGAATGAGTGACTCATTAACTTGTTCTACTGAAAATCTCAGGTAAAATTTCTAGTTTACTAGCAGAAAGAAAAAGTACAATAGGTAAGTAAGTGATCTTTCAGTGGTCAGCAGCCAGTTTCCACTGAGGAACCTTCAGGTATGGCCATAACCCCTCAGGTATTCTCAGTTTCTTTTGG
The DNA here is from genome assembly GCA_004027165.1 of Ctenomys sociabilis. NCBI lineage: Eukaryota > Metazoa > Chordata > Mammalia > Rodentia > Ctenomyidae > Ctenomys > Ctenomys sociabilis. The sequence continues at coordinate 1,404 of PVKA01001805.1, read as the reverse complement.
CTCACACAACCAGGTATCTCCAGAAAGGAATCCAGCAGTCTCTCTGGTCAACATTCCATCAGCCATAGGCTTTAATGGGGTTTCGCCAAAGAACAGTTGGGGAAACCTGTCCTTTGCTTCAAAGAGTGGCAGCTGCTGTAAGAACATTTCCTAGCTGTCAGAGTAGTCACTAATGTCCAAATTCTATAAGGGATAGTTAAAAGCCTAAACAAGATTACCTAGCACTTTACAATAAAGGCTTTAAGGTCCATAACTTATCTCCTACACACCTAAATAATTAGACCTAGGAGAAAAGGTTGAATCCTCCCTCACACTAAACATGTTTTGGTCCCATAAGTGTGCTACTTTTGGAGATAGCTCCTTCTGGTGTCACCCAGAAGTCGGTTCTCTCCACTGTGTCTCCTGAAGGAGACTTGCCCAGAACAGTAAGCCAGGACATGGCTTTTATATGTGTCCTCCTGGACGGACATAGTCCTCTTTGTCTCATCTGACCCAGAGATGGGGTATGTGTCCTTTTTCTAAAATGACTTCCCTGTCTTTAGTGTTTAACAAATGCTCATTTTCTAAGGCCTTCACTTAGTTGGAACAGAGTTTCCAAATTTTACATGCCTCTAAAAAGGAAAGTACAAAGAGGTGGGAAAATTAGGAAAAGTTAAAATAATGAAACTGAAACAGAGTAGGCCTAACATTCCCTCCAGCATGTAGAGGGGGATCAGAACCAGTCTATCCCAGTGAAACCTGTCCTCCAAGTCTTTAAGAATGGTTAGGGGTTGTGATGCTCCCTACCTTGCCTCTGTTGCCCAGTATTGTTTTTTCTATTCAAGGTCTCTTCTTAAAATTCAAATGAATTTTAAGATTATTTTCTCCAATTCTGTGAAATATGCTATTGGCATTTTCATTGGGATTTTATTAAATGTGTATGATTATTTTGGAAATATGGCCATTTTAATTGTATTTATTCTTTTTTCCCCAAACAAGCAATATCTTTGCATTTTCTGATGCCCTTTTGATCTGGTTTTTCAGAGTACTGTAGTTTTTCAATGTGGAAGTTTTTTACTTTTGTCATTGATTCCTAGGTGTTTCACTTTGGGGATACTATTGTGAAAACTATTGTTTCCCTGATTTCTCTTTCAGTGAGTTTACTATTCATGTACAAGAATACCATAGATTTTTGAGTGCTGACTTTGTATCTAGCTATGTTACTTATTTTAGTTAGTAAATCTAGAAGTCTTTTGGTAGAGTTGTGGGGATCTTTTATGTAACATATCATATCATATGCAAATAATATTTTAACTTCTTTCCTTTTTTTTCTCTTCTCTAATTACCCTATGTAATGTTTCCAGAATTACATTGAACTAAAGTGGTGATAATGGGTATTGTTATCTTGTTCCTGACCTTAATATG